>JAJHSJ010000307.1:0-35922 GCA_021015155.1 Magnolia officinalis | reverse complement strand
TTTTTTAAGCTCATTTTAGTACATACGACTAAAAATTAGGGGGTATAAGACTCAAGTGAGTCATACGAGATGAAACAGTGGGAAAGGAATGTCCACCGTTGAAACCTTCCTAGGCTCCACCTTGATTTTATATTCCATCCAAACCGTTTACAAGGTCATTTTCACTGGGATGAAGTGAAAGTACCAAAAATTAGACCGAGACAAACCTTCGTGGCCATGTAAATGTTTCAACGGTGGTCACTAAAATCTCCACTGTTTCCTCTCGTGTGGTCGATTCAAGTTTTGAATATACCTTATTTTCGGCTACATATCCTAAAATGATCTCTAAAATCGGATGGACGGTGTGGCATTCTCACAAACATCGCAGTGGGCCCCACCCAGATTACTTGCGCACGAACTCCCCGCAAAAGGCTTTCGCAGGAAATCCGCGTCCGATTAGGTGTGTCTCCGGCTTGGACGCGGATTGCGTACTACCCCCGCCCGTCCCTAGCTCCGAATGGGCAGTTCTGTGGGCAGGCCCACCGTGATGTATCTGTACATTCAAGCCGTCTATCTATTTTCTCAAATTATTTTAAGGCATGAACACAAAATTGAGGTAGATCCAACCCTCAACTGGACCACACCAAATAATAAGCTTGTTGCATTAAAATGTGCAAAGCATTAATGTGGTAAGAGTCATATGTGTGTGGTCCAGTTGATCGTTGGATCTGACTCATTTTTGTTTTGATGCTTTTAAAATAATCTGAGCAAAGGGATAGAAGGTTTGGATGTACAGATACATCACGGTGGCCCGCCCACAGAACTACCCGTTCGCAGCTGGGGACGGGCCAGGGTAGTACGCAATCCGCATCCTGCCGCCTAACTCAAGACATTGCAGCTTTAGGCTGGGGTAGTACGCAATCCTTTCTAAGGCCACCGTGAGTTTTTTTACCATCCAACCTATTCAGTAGGTCATAAGACGTGGATGACGTGAAAACACAAATATCAACTTGATCTTAAACTTCTCCAGTTCTCAAGAAGTTTTTAACGGTGGCGTTCAATCCCTACCTTATGGTCCAATTAATCATTGGACCTTCTTCTGCTATTGGATTACACTTTAAATTATTTGAAAAAGTTGATGGACGATGTGGATCAAACACATAAATCATGGTGGGACATAAGAAGTTTCACAGGTCAAGGTTTGATTTTATTTGCGCGAACATTTAAAAGAAAAAATTTCCGTAGTTAATTTGAAAATGGTACTTTTGTAAGTAAAAAATTTTTGTTTAATG
Source organism: Magnolia officinalis (assembly GCA_021015155.1). Taxonomy (NCBI): domain Eukaryota; kingdom Viridiplantae; phylum Streptophyta; class Magnoliopsida; order Magnoliales; family Magnoliaceae; genus Magnolia; species Magnolia officinalis. The sequence goes on along the minus strand of JAJHSJ010000307.1, from coordinate 34,651 downwards.
AAAAATCACGAGCGCATTTCGTGTTCACCATTAGCCAGACTCCTATCACGGAAAGAATTCAGTGAAAACCACTTAGCGCTTTTTCGTCTTCAGCGTTAACAACGCATTAACAAACACTACTAAACACGGAAAAATTTCCCCATTCCGCGTTAAGTGCAAAAATTCAGCGTTAACAAACACGGCCTTAGTATTGGATATGCTTCAATTTTGGTCTTAAGCACTTAAAATGATATGGAAAAATTGATTGACGGCATGGATAACACACATACTCACGGTGGGCACTACAAAGTTCACTCAATGCACAATCCACGTCCTTCGTAAACCTGATAATGACATCAAAGTGGGCTCCACAGTTCAAATACTCACTTAGGTGTACACTAACCGAGCCGAGCTAGCTCGGTTAGCTCGCTCGACTCGACTCAAAAAAACTCGATTCGACTCGGTTTGAAGCTGAGTTCGAGTCGAGTCGAGCTGATTTTTTAAGCCGAGTTCGAGTAGGTCCCAGCTTGACTTGACTTGGATCGAATCCAGCTCGCGGATTGAACCAGTTCGGTGACTCAGTTACTTTGTTGTTGATGTTGCTCACCAGGTGTTTGATGAAATGACTTAACCAAGTGTGGTTGATACTTGAAAGTGTGTAGGTTCTTAGTTCTCTTTCCTATCTATTTATATGCTAATATTGTGTATGAATGATTCTATGTAAGTTCTTTAGTAATCATTGACATAATTGCATGCATTTTGGTAGCTCACGATCCATCTTCCAGGACTAATTCAAATGGTGAGTGTGCAAACTCTTTTTGGGTCGTCATAATGGAAGGTGCTAGTCTTTGTAGGCACAACATTTTAAGGATTTTGAAATTTATTTATTTTCTCATTTGTGCATAAAATTCTGCTCCTTAATAGTAAAGTTTGCAATGTTTTTTATCTCAGTTTCCAAGGAAGGTATGTACCCGAAACAAATACCCATTTTTTTTCTTGGTTTTTATGTTGCTTAAAAGGTGTTTGATAAAATACCTGTAAAACCATTGCTCCTATTTTACAAACAGTGGGATTTGAATATGCAGTCTAGGTGTTTGTGGAAATGCTGCAATGACAAACTTAGCTCGAACTGGCCTGTTGACAGAACTGAACTGAGCTGGCCAATTAGGCTCGAGGACCAAGCCGAGCCGAGTTTGAGTGGAGGTCAACTAGTGGCCTGAGTAGAGTCAAGCTGAGGCCAACTCAACTCGGTTCAACTCGATGTAACCTGACAGCCTTGGCTGCCTTCGAAGGGAAGGCTATGCAAGGAGCGCGGATTTATACAGAGTAACCCATTGAGTAAACTCTGTGGGGCCTACAGTGTTACAAGTGTCTTATCCGTACCATCCATCATTTTATCTGCTCAGGGCATGAGCCCAAAAATTGAAGCATATAAAAAGCTCAAGTGGGCCACATTAGGGGAAACAGTGGGGCTAGTAATGTCCACCATTGAAACCTTCCTAGTGCCCACAATGATGTTTATTTGTAATCAAACCTGTTCATAAGCTCACACAGACATGGATGAAGGGACAATACAAATCATCATATTGATCCAAAACTTCTGTGGCCCCCACACACAATAAGTTTTCAACAGTAGGCGTCCTATTTCATTGTAGTATGGTCCACTTGACCTTTGGATACTCTAGGATAATGCCCTAAGATGAGATGGTAAAAAGGACAGACACATACATCTAGGTGGGCTCCACAGAGTTATACTCAGAATGCTATAGCCTACCATATGCAAAACAGATGGTTGGGACCACACGATTATGAAGGGAACCCAATTTGTACGGTTCCAATTGTTGTAGATTAAACTTGGAACATTCCATTCTCTCAACAAGTACTTCAAGTGGATTATTTGTTTACAAAATATAATCTGCCAGAACTGAAACCGTATAGTGATTTCTTCATAATTATTGCACGCAGAACCATTGAGGCTAGGTGAAAATCAATTTCAGATATATGCTTCAGAGTATGTATTCTGTTTTGTTTCATTTCCGCCATCTATACTTTTCTAACGTCCCATGATTCCGTCGGTTTGGTTTGAGTTACATATGTGCCAGGCATACAATTGTACGCTAGTCTTCCATACATGTCGTGGCCCAAAAAATCAGGCTGGTCCACTGAATATAGGAGCCACATTTTACTAAAAGCTGGACAGTTAAAAAGAGTTGATGAACATTTTACATACAAATGTCCTATATTACCCATGTGGCCCACTTGATGATAGTTAGGCCCACCCAATGAACCGCCATGATCTTGCACTGGTGATTGGTAGAGGAGGATCAGAGATTTAAATGGGCTCGCACAAGATCATAAAAAAAATTCCGGATTTTATTAAGACACCCCGATTTCCGAATTTCAATACCAATTCGCAGAACATACGAGCCAATATCAGAACCACAAAGACCCGATTCAAATAAAAAGACGTGGATATTTGCATAGATATAACACAATGTATTGAGCATGGGTATTTCCCAGATGAATGAGAAATTTCAAATTAGGTGAGAGCCTAATCTTAAAAAAAAAAAACGGCAGAATATCAAAACTCATTGAAAATCTTCCAAATCCTTCATATCATTGACATGTTAAAAAACAAATAAACCCTAAAATCTCTAGATTAATTCAGAATAACTGAAGAACTAAAACTCAGAGAAGAACATTTACAGAAACCAGAACTAAAAACAGAGAATCTTTTTTTTTAAAAAAATAAAAAATAAAAAAAAAAATAAAATCTGAAAACAGAGAAGAGCAGTGTGAGAAATCCCACCACAATCACTTTCCCTCATGATTCCTCCATCCTTTAAATCCAGGACAGAAATCACAGAAGGAGAATTTCCAGTGGAAGATATTGTTGGTGGGTCTCCTCTAGGTTATGGGGTATCCCAAAGATCAGCCGTCTGGAAATCAAGTGGCTGGATGTTTGAACCACAATCACTTAGTGTGACCACTCATCCAAGTGGGACACACAATAGATGGGCTGGATGTTTGAACCACATCTCAGTGGGCCCTATAAACGATCATGAAGGTTTCAATGGGTGGGTATCTACTCTAAATTGTTCTTTCTGGTGTGGCCCACCTAAGTCATTAGCTCATGGGACCATTTCCATATATATATATATATATATATATAATGTCTAAAATGTGGTCCCCACCATGGATATATATACCACACCTGAATCTGGGGGATGTTCCATATATTCTCGACTGTGAGCCAATCAGATAAACCATCTGGATTCCGTAAACATGGGGCCTGCTGGTACAAAGTTATGTTCTACCCAGTAACTCCAGGCCAAATTAAGATTCAGAATAAGAACAAAATAAACATTAAGAAAATAAAATTACAGAGAATTTAGATTAAGGGACCCGTCAAAATAAGAAGGATTAACATTTGGAATTGCACAGCTTCAAATACTTCATATTACAAAGGCGAGAAGGAAGACATTCTGAAATCCTCCATTCTAGAGAAGCTTTGCACACGACAAGACAGAATAAGGAATGCATATTGCAAAAATTGAAGCCAAACTAGAGTGCTTAAAAGCTGGAGGATTGCATATTTGCGATGTGTATGATCCACATATGCACTGTTTGATCAGGTATCTGCTTCGCTTTGTAAGAGATAAATGTCGGGCACATCTATTACTGATTCAAATGTTTCATTAGGCAGGTCGTGATGTTGGATTGGGCATATCCCAGAAATACTCCCATTGGCTATCCTAACTATCTAATTGGGCTCTTGATCAATGTAGATCATTGGTTGCAAATGTCCATTACCACTTGATGGATAGAATTATCTCACAGTGGAGAGAGAAGAACATAATCCACACTGTGATGGATGCCGACCAGACCGAAAGACAGTCTGGATCACCAAACCATGGCCGCCCGTCCACTGCTGACCCATCATATTGACAGTTTGGATCACCGAACCATGACCTCAGATGCAGCAAATGTAGAGCCATCGTTGAAGCCCACACATTGTTATGTTGGGAAATCAAACAGCATACAAACATGGAAATGGATGCATGCAAATCAAAGTGGAATAATATAATTAAACAACATTAATTTCTTCTTCAAAATCACCAACTGAGAAATAATAATCTATGTTTTATGTAATTCGCAAATATATCTGCTTATAACAGATCATGGTCGAAGTAAAAACATATTTCCCATCTCAACTCAAAAGCAAAAATGCACATATCTTAGAAACCGAACCTATCACAAGCCGCATTCCATCCAGACATTTGATCCCAAGAACTCCCTAGATCCTCGCAAGAGAGTAATACCTTCGAGCCCTGTTTTGTATTGGGGGTGACAACAACTCTCAACTAGATCTTTTACCTCGGTTTCGCTTGGAGGTGACAACGGACCATCCATCTTCAGCTCCCACGGATTGGTTCGGCTGTGGTTCATCCACTGCCATTTCCGATGCCTCTTCATCGGAACTTTCATTCGTGTTCTCATCACTCACCTGTCGACTTTGAGAAACTGCTTGCACCTCAGTGTTCAATTTCCTCAACTGTTCGACTGACTCGTAATTGCCTTGAAGACATTCCTCATTCATGCTCATTATTTGCTCCGCCACCTCTTCAATGCTGCCATCCTCGATCTCTGTGTTAAATGAAAGCAACATAGCATTCTCGAGAATGTCTTCCAAGTCATCAATATAGTAGGGATCTTTGGTATCAGTGAAATAGGCGATAATGTCGGACATGAGCTGATCTGATTTCTGGCGGGAATCCCTTCCACCCCATTCATTTTGAACAGCCATCTGGAGTGCTGTCCATCGGGAGAGGACCAGCCACACTCCCTCTGACAACATAGAGAGGGACTCCGCTGTGTGGGTTTGTTGAGATGGTGGTGGGCCACTTGTTCCATCCATGAGACCTCTGTAAAACAACCCCTAGATGCTGCTGATCTTTCTGCTTCTGTCTTCTAACTATAAAGGAAAATAAACAACTATTTCAAAATAGTTAAAGAGAAGGTGAATGGAATTTATTTTCAGGAAGGGAGCTCACATACCATTAAAATTTCGGCACAAGGTCTAAAAAACCCAAGATTAACCAAAAAAAAAAAAGTGTTTAGAGGTTTTGTTACATAATAGAAATTAAAAATGCTTTCTGGGCTCGCATCTGAAAAACATGCAACGCTTAGTGTGTGTGATCCAAGAATGAACACACCCTGGCCAAAAAAGAATGAGTTGTTCGATTCTTCTGGTAGGTTACAAGTGTGAGAAATACTAATGGTTGGGAAGAAACAACTTAAGATCTGTATACAGTGTACGACCCACCTGATGACTTGGTCAGGTTTCACTCGTGCTGGTAGCCAATGAGTGTACAAAACTAAGGCTGACAATGTTATGGGAATGAAGCATGCATGTCCAAGCAAGAAAAATGGAAAAGAAATGCTATTTCAATTCATACGTGTGATTGAAGGCATGAATTGGGGTACACTTGTGTGAGATATGGGCCCTGATTAGGTGGGAGGCAGGGAGCAGCATGAACAAGCTTTGGCCCATTAGTCTGGCCAATTCACTCATCAAGTAGGTCACACTAGCATGAAGAAAATGGGCAGTAAAAAGAAATAGCCAGAGTCATCTTCAACAGCCTAATGTGTGGAACAACCTGGATTGGGAAAGGGGCATGTTTGCATCGAACCTTACTGGTACCTGGGTTAGATCTAACACAGGTGTATCATGTTGGCGACTGTGCGAAGATTCTCCTCAACCGAATCATTTTAGCATTCCTCAAAGGGTAAAATGCTTGCTTTGGATCACCGTACTGACTTAGAAATTCCTATTTCTTCACCTGTATGACATGATCTAGACATCATATAAAAAATGGACAATTACTGCCAGTGGCCAGATTATCTCCCCGACACCAAGGGGCCTAACGCATGAACAATATGAATTTCCATAAATGGGCCCAACATGCACAGTTTGTTGGACCAAACTAAAAGCTTGATAGCATTCTATATTTCCCTGAGGAGATAATTCAGTTGATTATATGGAATTGTACTGCTCAGGATCTAGATTGACTCCCATGTCTGGACACATGGACAGTGGATGTCCAATCATCAATTCATCGGTCCAGCCTTCGTCTGCATTGAAGAGCGGAATATGAGACGGGGGTTTGTAGGGCTGTCAACGGGTTGGGTTTGGGTCAGGTCTGGGTGGGACACTTGGAAGATGGTTCACTAAAGGATGGTGATGGCACATGTTGCACATGTGGCACAATCAGTGTTTTAAATAGCTTGTACTGCATAGCATAGAATTCATCCCCTATAGAGTGTAGCGTAGCTACAATGTCTCAAAAAGTGAAATGTTGGGTATTCATACAACAAGGAGGAGGTGGATAAGTTGGCAGGGTTGTTCAGGCGCAGGGTAGATTCTTTCCCATCTACATATCTTGGGTTGCTGCTATGCGTTGGTAAGCAGCTGAAGCACCTTTGGGATAGGGTTTTTTTTTTTGGAAGGATTATTAATGAACTTTATTAGAAACAGCTTGGCAAAAACCAAGACAAAAAAAAATACAGCTACTAGGAACCATTACAATTCCAACATTGAGCATACCATGTTAAGCTCTATAGAAAGACACCCAGTAGCCCACTCTATAAATCCCTTTAACCCTTTTAGATTTGGTACAAGGATGAGCTCTTGTTGTCGAAGCACCACACGTTACATTCCTTCAGTAAGTGCCATAAACCAGCCTTAAGCAACAACCTCCATACCAATAATCCATTTTTCGCGAAACACATTCCGTGCCATGCCCATACACATGGGAACTGATTATGGCAAAACCCAAGCCACCTCAAAGAGGTTGACAATATGAGTCCACAGCCGGGACACAAAGGGGCAATGCAAGAGCTAATGGTCAACTGATTCCACCCCACACATGCAAAGAAGACAGATGTTGGGAAGAATCATGCCTCTTTTTTGAAGATTGTCGAGGGTTAGAATCCTCTTCCTACCCGCTAGCCACAAGAATGGAAAGAAATTTTCATGGTGGACGAGTAGGTATTTGTTGTTGGGGGGAAATTAAAGCTGCCATGTCTAAATAAACATAATTCAAAATCTAACCATGTAGAATCAAAGCAATTAACCATGTAGAAGCATATGTTGATAACAACTCATTTATAGAGCTAGATCATATATGATTTAAATTGTTGGAAGCAACTGGTCCACTTTTATAAAAACATATCGGCATTTCTTTTTGGGTGTTCCCCATCTAAAGTTAGACATGTGCATTTTTTTTAGGCACCACATTCCAATGGCTAAGGTCCCTATGAATCATACTGCAATACTTTTGGGTGCAATCTAATAAACTTCCATGATTTTGGGATTTGTTGCAAGGAAATGTAAGGAGGGAAGATAAAATAGGCCTCAATGTAACTCTCTTTCCCACATAAAGGTTTAGTCAGTGGTAGTCAATGAAGTATGGTTTCCTTGAATTTTCCTTTACAAGAACTTTCGGCTGTGGTTGGTGTTTGGAACAAAATTTCATAGAAAGATTTTCCATGGAGCCACAAAAGTATAATGACTTGTCATTAGCCATGTTGTGGGCCACTTCGTACGGCCCTATATAATGATGTTGGTAAAAGTATAATGCTGATTTTCCGAGTCTTTCGTGGATAGAGAATGCACCAAAAATCCCCACAGCCTTTCATGGATAGGAAGCAATGGTGATAATGATGCTCACGGCCCTATATAAGGTTTCAACACTTGAGCTTCAAATCTGCTTCTTTGAGCTGAAAAAATTGGTGGATGTTGTGGATGTTAGATACATCACCTTAGCCCAAAATTGCCCAAGACATCAACACACTACCTTTGAGTATGGTGTTGGCAACACCACCTAATTCACTTACCATCTCAACCTTCCAAAAGTGGACAAGGTTTGGCTAGCGACCCCAATTCCATCATGATGTATCTAATTTATATCCAGACTGTCCATCTATTTTTCCAGCTAAGTTTATAGCATGGGCCAAAAGACCCCAATTCCATCATGATGTATCTAATTTATATACACAATGTCCATCCATTTTTCCAGCTCAGTTCATAGCATGAGCCAAAAGATGAGTCAAATCGAAATCTTAACTGACAATTTGAATCCAAGGTCATATTTCAATGATCCAAGCTGTTCATATGATGGACCTGTTTGTAGCTATGGGATGTTAAAAAATAATAATAATAATCATTTACAATGGGATTTTTAACTTGTTAATCATTTAAATCATTTTGTTTTGGTTATGGACTCCAACAATTTGAATCGTATATGATACCACTTTTATAAAAACATAAATGAACAATCCACCCTAAAATCCCAAAAACCCTAAATCGGCATTGAGAGAGAGAGAGAGAGAGAGAGAGAGAGAGAGAGAGAGAGAGAGAGAGAGAGAGAGAGAGAGAGACCTCAATGTTCGTGGAGTTTTTAGCCTTCAAACACAAATTCAGAGAGAGTGAGAGGGCGTGCGTGGGTATAGGTCAGTCGGCAACAAAATCTTGGGTGGGGATAGAGAGAGAGAGTGGGAAGAGAGATCGAGCTAGGAAGAGAGAGGAGGGAGAGAGATCGACAGGAGGAGAGAGAGAGGAAGAGAGAGAGGAGAGAGGGGACTAAGGGCGAGAGAGGGACAGAGAGAGGAGAGCGTCTGAGAGAGAGAAAACAGAGAGAAGAGAGCACTCGGGTCCGGTGCTCGCCCTAACCATCATCGTACGCGGATTGCGTACTACCCCCGCCTGGGGCGGTAATCCGTCCGGGCAGGGATCTGTGGGGCCCACCATGATGTAATTGTTTTATCCACGCCGTTCAAAGATTTTATAATATAATTTTAATGCTTTAGAATGAAAATTAGATAGTTCCAAAACCCCATTGGACCACACCAAAGGAATCTTCACTGATAATGACACTCACCGTTGAAACCTTTCTAATGGCCAACGTGATGTTTTTTTCCCATAAAACCTATTAATAAGGTCATGCAGACGTGGATGAAGTGAAAAAAAAAAAAATCATCTTGATCCGAAACTTCTCCATCTCCAAAAAAGTTTTTAATGGTGGAAGTTCAATCCCCACTTTGTGGTCCACTTAAGCCTTGGACCTGCCTCATTTTTTGTTTAATAATTTAAAATGATATGAGACAAGATTTTAACGGTGTGGATAAAATACTTACATCACGGTGGACCCCACAGAACCCCGCCCGGACGGGACGCAATCCGCTTTCACTCTCATCAACGGACGCGGATTTCCTGCGAAGCCTTTTTTCGCAGGAGTTCGGTGCCGGAATGCTAGGTGGGTCCCACCGTGATGTTTGTGAGAAATCCACACTGTCCATACGTTTTGGAAGATCATTTTAGGACATTATACCAAAAATGAGTGTATGCAAAACTCTAGTAGGCTGTACGAGAGGAAACAGTGTAGATTTAGTGACCACCGTTTGAAACATTCGTATGGCCACAAAGTTTGATCTGAGGCGAAGTTTTTGGTTTTTTTTACTTCATCAGAGTAGTAATGACCTTATAAATGGTTTGGATGTAATATATGTTATATTTTGTTTTAAAATATTATTAAAATTTGAATTTTCAAATTTTCGGTGATTTCCCTCCACATTTGAAAGTTGTGGTACTTTTGTGTTGTGGGTTTTGTCCCACATCGGATTTGACAAAGTAAACTATCTTGTATATAAGATAGTCTTTTTGCCTAGGGCTTGTGCCCCTTTCAGGGGGCATGTGAATTTGGTCCTGTGGGGGGGCTATGCCAATAGCTCTAATCTATGCCATTGACCACACACGCGCGCGCGCGCGCGAGCCGAGCCGAGCCGAGTCCGTGTCCGTGTGCGCGTGTGGGTGTGGGTGCGGCTGCGGGTGCGGGTGTGGGTGCGGTGTGTGTGTACTCGCGTGGGTGTGTGTGTATGGGTACTCGCGGGACTTTATTTGTGAGTGTGTACTCGCACTTGCGCCTTTTCGTTTTAAACCAGAGAGATGCATCCCTTCCGGTTGGTCGCATCTGTTGGGTTTAAACCCAACGGACCTAACCTTTTGTAAAGGGTGTTTATACACCACTTCGGAGTCTATATAAGACTTCCGATTCCAGTTTCTAAATATACGAAAATACTCTATCTTATAAAACTCTCTCTGATACGAATTTTAAGCATTTTATTACTGAGTTCATCGCTGAGTCAACTCAGCACTTTCGGATTAAACTGCAAGTGGTTCGAGCCCGTGTACAGTGAGTGCACCGCTGGGACCGGGTCATAGTCGTTGTATCCTGGAGGTCGATTGCTCTGGAAACCTGTTGCACTTGGGACGCTGTCCAAGGGGAGCAAATTCGATTTCAAGCCGAGTGACTCAGTCACGCCTCGACTCAATACAATAAGTTCTTCTTTCTCAAAACTTTTTTTTTTTTTTTTTTTTGGTTCTCGATTTTAAAGTCTATTTAATTCAACCAAATATCCAACAATCTTGAAATCGAATTGTTGAATTATATAGACTATGGCTACTGTAACTGTAAATGCTTCTGCTGAGTTAGCCAAAATCGAACCGTTCGCTGGACAATGCTTTAAACGGTGGAAACAAAAACTGATGTTCGCTCTGACCACCCTGAAAGTTTCATACATATTATCTGAATCATTTACTATAGATCCAGCAAATCAAACTGAAGTAACAGATGAAAATAATTGTAAAAACTATATTCTAAACTCTTTATCCAACGATCTATATGATGTGTATGCTTCTTACGTGTCTGCTAAAGACATATGGACTGCTTTAGAAAAGAAATACATATTGGAAGATGCAGGCGCTAAGAAACATGCAATCGCTAATTTTCTTCATTATGAAATGACAGACGATAAACCTGTCACAAATCAAATTCATGATTTTCAAAGTCTAGTTCACGAACTATCGACAGAAGGAATTAAGTTGGATGAAGTGTTTCTGTCAGGAGCGCTAATAGAAAAATTACCGCCCTCCTGGAAAGAATATAAGAATAGAATGAAACATAAAAAGAACGGCGTTTCTTTGGAAACCACTATCGTACATATACGAATAGAGGAGGCCAATAGAATCAGGGACCAAAAAGAAAATGGAAATGAGATAGATTCAAAGGCGAATCTTGTGGAGTCAAGTCGGGCAAATAATAAGAAAAAGGGCAACTGTCATAACTGTGGCAAACCTGGACATTACGCAAATGAATGCAGGCTCAAAAAGAAGAATGCAAACAATCAATTCAAGAAAAAGGGAAACTGCTACAACTGTGGAAAGCCTGGGCATCATATTAAAACCTGCAGGCTTAAGAAAAACAAAGATAAGCCGCAGGCTAATCTTACAGAAACAGGCAATGAGTCTGACATGGTAGTAGCTGTGGTGTCAGAAGTCTTCCTTATAAACAACTTGGAGTGGGTGCTAGACACTGGTGCAACTAGGCACGTGTGCAAGGATCGTAGCATGTTTACCTCCTACCAAGTATCAGGAGATGATGAACAGGTGTTCATGGGTAATGCTAGAACGTCTCCAGTTGTAGGGAAAGGGAAAGTACTTCTGAAACTCACTTCTGGAAAGACTCTGATGTTGAATGATGTCCTACATGTGCCCGACATTAGACGGAACTTGGTCTCTGGTTCGCTCCTCAATAAGGCTGGTGTTAAGTTAGTATTTGATTCAGATAAACTTGTAATGACCAAGAATGGAACTTTTATTGGTAAAGGATACTGTAGTGATGGTTTATTCATTGTAAATGTATCAAATGATAATAATAAGAAGGCATCTAGTTCTGTTTATATCGTTGAACCTTTTTATCTATGGCATAGTAGATTAGGTCATGTGAATAAAGTATCTTTGAAGAAAATGAAAAGATTAGGTTTATTACCTAATATATCTAATGAAGAATTCGAAAAATGTGAAACATGTGTAGAATCAAAATTCATTAGAAAACCCTTTAAACGAATAGAAAGATCATCTGTTCTATTAGAATTAATACACAGTGACTTAGGTGATTTTAGAAATCACATGTCTAGAGGTGGAAAAAGATATTACATAACGTTTGTAGATGACTACTCTAGGTTCACTAGAGTCTATCTGTTAAGGAACAAAGATGAAGCTTTAGATGCTTTTTCTAAATACAAAATTGAAGTTGAAAATCAATTAAATATAAAAATTAAAAGACTTAGAACAGATAGAGGAGGAGAATATGAATCTTTTCAATTTAGAGAATTATGTGAAAAGAGTGGAATAGTTCACGAAACTACGGCTCCTTATACACCAGAACAGAATGGAATAGCAGAACGTAAGAATAGAACTCTAAAAGAGATGATGAATGCTATGTTAAACAGTTCAGGCTTACCCTCAAATATGTGGGGAGAAGCAATTTGTCTGCTTGTTATATTCTAAATAGGATTCCATCTAAATCTTCTGAACAAACACCTTATGAACTTTGGAAGAATCATGTTCCTAGTTTTAAATATATTAAAGTGTGGGGGTGTCTTGCTAAAGTAGGATTACCTGAAACTAAGAAAAGAAAGTTAGGACCTAAAACGACCGACTGTGTATTTATAGGATACGCACAAAACAGTGCGGCCTACAGGTTTCTAGTTTTAAAAACTAAGGATAATATTCTAGATCCTAATACAATTATAGAAGCTAGGGATGCAGAGTTCTTTGAGAACGTATTCCCTATGAAATCTAAATCTATAGGAATAGAGAAAGTTAATGAATCACATATCGCGTCTACTAGTAAAAGTGCTTGCGAGCAAGTAGTAGAAGATATACAACCAAGAAAAAGTACTAGGGTTAGAAGAGAAACTAACCTAGGAGATGGTTTCTTCACCTTCTTAGTAGAAGATGATCCTACAACCTATACAGAAGCTATTAACTCTCCAGATGCAACCTTTTGGAAGGAAGCAATAAATGATGAATTGGAATCTATAATATCTAATAACACTTGGGAACTTGTAGAACTACCACCTGGAAACAAACCAATAGGCTGTAAATGGGTGTTTAGAAAGAAACTAAAACCAGATGGGACTATTGATAAGTTTAAGGCTAGGTTGGTAGCGAAAGGATTTAAACAAAAGGAAGGAATAGATTACTTTGATACATACTCCCCTGTAACTAGAATTACAACTATCAGAGTCTTAATAGCAATAGCCTCCATATACAAACTGGTGGTACACCAGATGGACGTTAAGACAGCTTTCCTAAATGGAGACTTAGAAGAAGAAATATATATGGAGCAACCTGAGGGTTATAAGATATCAGGTAAAGAAAATAAAGTATGTAGATTAATTAAGTCACTATATGGTTTAAAACAAGCTCCTAAACAATGGCATGAAAAATTTGATGGTGTTTTAAAATCAAATGGTTATCATATAAATGATGTAGATAGATGTGTATATAGTAAAAGTTTTAGAAATGATTATGTTATTATATGCCTTTATGTTGATGACATGCTTATTTTTGGAACTAATATTAAATTAGTTAATGCAACTAAGAAATTCTTGTCATCTAAGTTTGACATGAAAGACTTAGGAGAAGCTAGTGTAATCTTGGGTATTGAAGTAACCAGGAAAGATGGTATTATTATATTATCACAATCTCATTACATTGAGAAGATATTGAGAAAATTTAACCATTTTGACTGTTTACCTGTCAGTACTCCTTATGATTATAGTGTGACTCTCATGAAGAATACAAAAAATAGTGTGTCTCAATTGGAGTATTCCAGAATAATTGGTAGCCTCATGTATCTAACAAACTGCACTAGACCAGACATAGCTTTTGCAGTAGGAAGGCTAAGTAGATATACACATAACCCTGGAAAAGAACATTGGAATGCCTTGTCTAGGATTTTGAAATACCTAAAAGGCAGTATAGCCTATGGTTTACATTATAATGGTTTTCCTGCTGTATTGGAAGGATACAGTGATGCTAATTGGATTAGTGATTCAGATGAGACAAAATCCACGAGTGGATATGTCTTCACTTTGGGTGGGGGAGCGGTCTCTTGGAAGTCTACCAAGCAGACATGTATCGCTCGGTCTACTATGGAATCCGAGTTTGTTGCCTTAGAAAAGGCTGGATCAGAAGCCGAGTGGCTTAGAAATCTCTTAGCTGATATACCATTGTGGCCAAAGCCTGTATCGGCCGTGTTTATTCATTGTGACTGTCAAGCAGCTATAGCGAAAGCAAAGAGTAAAATATATAATGGAAAAAGCAGGCATATTAGACTCAGACACAACATAGTGAAACACATGTTGCGTGATGGAGTCATATCTATTGACTTTGTGAGGTCAGAAAAGAATCTAGCAGATCCTCTGACTAAAGGACTATCTAAAAGGTTAGTCAATGATACATCGAAGGGAATGGGGCTGAGCCTAATATATGAGCTGCCAGTGTCGGCAACCCAACCTATACAAGTGGAGATCCCATGAGATAGGTTCAATGGGTAAACAACAAGACACGAGGTAGACGATTGCACTGAGTTGTATGAGCCCCTTCTATGGTGTACAGTGCGAGCAGCAACGCAGAAGGATGAGTTGTTAGAACTCTTAATGAATCCATAGCCATATATTTGGTGGTGTATACAGTTGCTGCATACACTTGATGGAATTCACCTATATGGGTGTGGAGGTGGAGGCCGCTTCCTATGAGAATCTAGGCGAATTCTCTAGAGCACTCATGAAATCCAGGTAATGGTGTATGGCCGAAACGCACCGAACCGCAGAATCACTTGCAGAGGAAGAGTTGTGTGAGTGGCATGTACTTGCGATCTACATTAAAAGGATTCAGGTTCAAGACTATGGTGTCACCTGATTCCTGTAGACCTGTCTTGCTTACTCTAATGTCGGTTCAAGTCTATGGTGACACCGGCACCATTGCACAACTATTACGCTTTAATTCGAAAGAGTTTTAATTTTAAAACATGTGGGGGATTGTTATATTTTGTTTTAAAATATTATTAAAATTTGAATTTTCAAATTTTCGGTGATTTCCCTCCACATTTGAAAGTTGTGGTACTTTTGTGTTGTGGGTTTTGTCCCACATCGGATTTGACAAAGTAAACTATCTTGTATATAAGATAGTCTTTTTGCCTAGGGCTTGTGCCCCTTTCAGGGGGCATGTGAATTTGGTCCTGTGGGGGGGCTATGCCAATAGCTCTAATCTATGCCATTGACCACACACGCGCGCGCGCGCCGAGCCGAGCCGAGCCGAGCCGAGCCGTGCCGTGCCGTGCCGTGCCGAGCCGACCGAGCCGAGTCCGTGTCCGGTCGTGTGCGTGTGCGGGTGCGCGTGCGCGTGCGCGTGCGCGACGGGACGGGACGGGCTGGGCTGGGCTGGGCTGGGCGTGGGCGTGGGCGTGGGCGTGGGTGCGGGTGCGGGTGCGGGTGCGGTGTGTGTGTACTCGCGTGGGTGTGTGTGTATGGGTACTCGCGGGACTTTATTTGCGAGTGTGTACTCGCACTTGCGCCTTTTCGTTTTAAACCAGAGAGATGCATCCCTTCCGGTTGGTCGCATCTGTTGGGTTTAAACCCAACGGACCTAACCTTTTGTAAAGGGTGTTTATACACCACTTCGGAGTCTATATAAAGACTTCCGATTTCAGTTTCTAATATACGAAAATACTCTATCTTATAAAACTCTCTCTGATACGGATTTTAAGCATTTTATTACTGAGTTCATCGCTGAGTCAACTCAGCACTTTCGGATTAAACTGCAAGTGGTTCGAGCCCGTGTACAGTGAGTGCACCGCTGGGACCGGGTCATAGTCGTTGTATCCTGGAGGTCGATTGCTCTGGAAACCTGTTGCACTTGGGACGCTGTCCAAGGGGAGCAAATTCGATTTCAAGCCGAGTGACTCAGTCACGCCTCGACTCAATACAATAAGTTCTTCTTTCTCAAAACTTTTAATTTTTTTTTGGTTCTCGATTTTAAAGTCTATTTAATTCAACCAAATATCCAACAATATAAATATCAAGTAGATCCGGGAAGGTTCAAAAAAAAAAAAAAAAAAACTCTTTCACGGCGTTTCCCTCTCTTCCAGCCCACTTGAATTTTGGATCCACCTCACTTTTTTTTTTTTTTTTTTATTTTTTTATTTTTTTATTTTTAGAATTTCCTAAAATGATTTCCCTAAACGGATGGATGGTGTGGATTTCTCACAGACTTCACGGTTGGACCCACCTAGCATCCCAGCGCAGTAACTTTATAGAAAAAGCGGGATTGCGTATTGAGTAAACTCAGTTGGGCCATCCGTGAATGAATGTATGTAGTCTATCTACGCCGTCCATCTGTTTTTCTAAATAATTTAAAGGGTTGAGCCCAAAATTAAAGCATATCCAAAGATCTAGCAGATCATACCACAGAAACAGTGGGAATAATGATTTCCACCGTTGAAACCTTGTGATGTTTATTTGTCATCCAACCTGTTCATAAGATCATACAGATATGGATGAGTGGAAAACATAAAATTAAGCTTGATCCAAAACTTATGTGGCCCCTAAGAATTTTTCAACCGTAGATGTTCAATTCACGTTGTTTCCTGTTGTGTGGTCCATTTGTGTGTTAGATATGCTTCATTTTTTGGCTCAAGCTCTAAAATTATCCGATAAAATGGATGTACGGATTGGATCAAATACATAAATCATGAACCTCGTAGAGTTTTTACTTGTACACAATTTGCTTCCGGCCAGGCTCGCGCTAGGATAATTAGGCTTAGAGTACTGACTAAATCAGTTATATATTGGAGTAAACTTGAACTTTGGATCTACCCCATCAGTCAGATGCACCATTCTATGGTGAGCCACAAGCTTAAAAATAAAGTCAACCCAGTCATGGTGGGCCACATCATATACTATAATCAAGAGGGGTTTACCATGCCTTAAAACATTTATAATCATATATTGGGCCCACCTAGATGTGATTCACAGATCCAACCCATTCATTATGTGTGTCCCACTTGGATGAGGGGTCAGACCAAGTTTTAACCGCATCCAAAATTTATGTGGGCCCTACTAACTGCTTTTATATATTTTAGGATGTCTTCACATAGTTTTATATGGTACGACCCACCTGAGTTTCGTATATAAATGAATTTTGAGATATCTCATAACCTAAAAAGAACACATCAAATGCACGGTGTTGATGTTTAACACACATCATGATGGGGCCTACAAAACTACTAATGTCAATTCTTAGGTTTTCACTGGGTCAAGTTGGGTCACAATTTTGACCTAAATATTTGGCTCGTTTTAGATATATGATCCATTCACTCTATTTTACTAATCAATACCTTCAATTTGACTAGTTACTCGCCCCGATCACGCTATATATGATAAAGATATTAGGCATATAAGATTGATCAACAATATGATGGGACATATCCTACGAACCAATAGTCATATTTGAGTGAAATTTAATTAAACATATGAAGTTATTTACTCTTTAATTTGGACTGATCAGATTGTCCAAATCTAATCAAGATTTTGATAAACCGTTCATTTCCATTTAAAAGTGTTTTGGACTAATTTGACTCGTTTGGAGTCGTAATGGGCTGAATTTTGTAGTATATCCTAATTAGCACGTTATGAATACAT
Source organism: Magnolia officinalis (assembly GCA_021015155.1). Lineage (NCBI taxonomy): Eukaryota > Viridiplantae > Streptophyta > Magnoliopsida > Magnoliales > Magnoliaceae > Magnolia > Magnolia officinalis. The sequence continues at coordinate 17,062 of JAJHSJ010000307.1, read as the reverse complement.
TTTACCATTCCGTTCAGGTCAACTTTAGGATGGCTTGATCATAGAATTAGATCAATCTCGACATTATAAGTTATTCTTGCCATTACAATTCATTATAAGTAATTCTTCAAAAACACCATTTTGTTTTCAACTTTTCAATTTTCTTTTTCAAAATGATATTTTTTGTTAAAATCTTAGTGTTTTTCTAAATCATTTTTTTTTTATTAATTTCAATTTTTCTCGAACATTTTCAAAATTTTTTCAATATCACAATTTTTTTTTTTTTTTTGTTTTTTAACTTCTCTATTTTCCTTTTCAAAATGTCAGTTTTTTTGTTAAAGTATCGATTTTTTAATCTCGTTTTATCTTCATAATTTCAATTCTTTTGAACTTTTCCATTTTCTTTTTTAAAATATTTTTTTTTCAAACTTGTCAATTCTTATCGAACTTCTCAAAAAAAAAAAAATTTCAAATTACAAACTCTCATTTTCTTTTTCAAAATATTTTCATTTTTCAAAGTTGTCAAAATTTTCACATTTTTTAAAATCTTTGTAATTTTCTTTTTCAAGATATCATTTTTTTCTCGAAATCAAATTCTTTTTTTTTTTTTTTTTTTTTTAAATGATCAATTTTATTAAATCACAGTTTTCTTTTTCAAAATCTCAATTTTTCTCAAACATTGTTAATTATTATTATTGTATTTCACAATAATTTTTTTATAGTCATAATTTTTTAAAACTTCTAATATTCTTTTTCATGTGATATTACAAAGCATTTAAATATTAGTTTTAAAGAAAAAAAAAAACTAAATAATAATTTCCACTCATTTGATATAAAAACAAAAATAAAATTCTTTGCATTCAATAAATTGATACAAAAATAATCTTAGATACGAATAAGTACAATTAAACCACTGGAATTCTATTAAAAAACAATTCTTAGATTACAATAAAACATAATTTTCCACAATATTTTTAAAAAACAAGAAAAAAAAAAAAACAAATATTAGGGCAAAAGACATTTTACGACGGACCACGATCCATCGCAAAAGCATCTAAATCCGTCGCTAACTATTATTTTGGGCGGTAATTTGCGACGGATAGAAATCCGTCGGACTCCGTCGCTAAATTCCGCGACTAGACCTACAAAATTTCGAGAAAAATGTTGCAACGGACATTTTCCGTTAGTGACGGATTAAATCCATCGTTAAACCAATCCTTTTGTGACGGATTAAATCCATCGCAATTTCACGATTTAGGCATAGTTCCAACCCTACTAATTTGGAACTTATGATGGAATAAGATGACCATTTTTGCCTTTGATTTCCTTTTATGTTGTGAAAGTATTTGGAATTGTAATTGGGATTTAGTTCTCGTGGGTTTATTTGGAGAAAGTGAAGGCTACAGTTGCTGGTAGCATGGATTTTTTATTTTTTAAATATTTTTTCATATTATCATATACCTTAATGGCCTGTTACAGGTTGATGGGTTGTTGTACATGGTCAAAGTACAGCCAATTTAAAAAATAGGCCTTAATTTTTAAGCATAACCCAACCCTCGGGCTTAATAATCTAGCCTAAGCTAGGCTCATTGGCAGCTTTAGTTGTGACCCTTCAGTGGTGTACATTTTCACACTTATAGAGTGAGTAAAAGTTGCTTGATTTGGTTTGGAAAACTATACTTCAATGCTAAATGTAACCATGATGAGTTACAAGAGTTTCAACACTCACGTCATGAGTTCGAGTATCTGTTGTGGTGTGAGTGTGTTAAAAAAAGTATAATGAGTCACCCAATAGAAGTTCATAGAGCCAAAACTTAGGCCTGTTTGGGAGCATCGATTTGGAACCCCCTAGATTTAGAATCCTTCCACCGTGTCTGACACTTGGAATTTAGAATTTCCTGTAATCCAAAAGTAGCCATGCATAGTATATCTATAGGAATTTGAATTTAATTTCTAAATCAACTTTAATGTCTCCAATTAGAGTACGTATGTAATGTTTGACACAATGATTATTGTATTAAGTCCATAGAAATATATACTTTGCCTAAAAATGATGAAATTCTAAGTCTCGGATGAGCTACAAGTGTAGGATCACATCAAAGTGAATAACCAATGATTTACATGGACAGTGTTTGGATGAAGCAAATCATCCTATTAAAGTAATTATAGTAATGCAATTGATAATCTAATTGTTTTAAATATCATCAGTGGCCCATGTGCCCAATAGATTAGTAGCATGTAATCCTATCTTTCACCTTGGATTTCAAACCTTTTCTTTAAGACCCCATAAACATATTAGGGGATTTGAAATCCCCCCAAATCCCCCTAAATCCATTGTGCCAAACGATCCCTTAAAATTTTGGAGCTTTGCTGCATATCATGGAGGAAAAAGCAACATGATGCTTGCACTATTTGGTTGCGAATGGAGTACACAAGTAAGGCTATCAATGGGCTGAGTTTATATGGTGCCAAGTTCACTCCAAGCCCAACCATGTAATAGAAATCAAGCCAAGTGTAGCCTGAGCTTGTCATGAGGCCAAAATGGACTAGCCCGAGCCTGACCCAATAAGCTAAATACCCATTTTTGAGATGTCTCCGGATTACGATCAATAACTTGAATTGTTTAAGGGAAAGCTTGATGTACAAATTCTTCATATGAAACTCACTCTCTTTATTATTATTATTTTTATTATTCGGAATTCGGAACTAATGACGTTAAGGGATCCCATCCCTACTTAAGGAAAGAGTCTCATCCAATCTTACTCTATTTCAATCTTAAATTTAATTTTAAATTCATTTCTAAATATAAATTTAGAATTTAATTTAAACATAGAGAGAAATGAAAAAAAATGCAAAATGGGGAAAATACGTGAGTAGAGCTGGGCATCAAGTCGAGTCGGACCAAGTTAGGGATGGCTCGATCTGGTTTTGAAATAGGCCTGACCCGAACTCGATCCGACTCAATATTGAGTCTAGCATGCTTGACTCGATTCGAGTTCGGTTTGGCCTAGATTGATCCGGACCGAGTCTGATCCAGTTAAAAGCACCGAGTCGGGTCGAGTTGTGTGAGACCCGACTCGAGTTCGCATGTGTGCATGTGTGTGTGTGAGTGTGCATCTCGTTCATTTTGGTCCCGTGGTCCTACCGATCAAATCCCGACAACCTGCGACCCTCGAATAGTGTTTGCGGTCATCCTTAAGTCCGATCATGTAGACCGGACTCGGATCGAGCCGAAACCTGTGCCATCTTGTCCGCTTCGTCGTTGCGATTCCGATGTCGCATCTTGTGTGTCTATCTAATGTATAGATCATACGTTGTGTACATCTCATTTCTAGCCCTTGATCATGATCATGTGACCCACTTGGGAGTAGTGCGTGTGGCCCCACTCCCTTTTCGCACAAGTTCCAACACACACCACACACACACTACCTAAACCCCATCTTCTACACCACCCACTACCCACACACTACCCATCCCTACTCCAAGCCTATGAGTCTATGAGTATTGTTTATATCACCCTAGCATTATGATGGATTTGCCTATCCTAGGAGAGAGAACTCATGATGACTCTCTCTCTCTCTCTCTCTCTCTCTCTCTCTTTTCTAGCAATTTCTCTCTCTCCTTCTCATTTCTCTTTACTCTCTTCTTTCTCTCCTCCTAGCAAAAACATCCAGCCCCTTCTCCCCTCTTTTCTAGTCAATTTTCTTCTCCATTTTTCACTCCATCATAACTCCATCTTGACCATAGAATCATAACCCTTAGAGCTTGAGGTTCTTAGTGGTGGTAAAAGCTTGGAGATCTAAGAGGTGGGTGCTTCTTCATGGTGTAATTTGATTTCTTTGTAGAACCCTTATTTTCTTCATGATGGGAGTGTAGGACCCACCAATCAATGGTGGAGATCCCACACATCCCCATAGGTGTGGCCAAATGGCCCACCTTATGCATGCATGTCCCATGCAAGGGGCTTTCCTTCTGTGGACCCCATCATGATGGATCCTTTGATTTCTTTGTATGATGAGGTCATCTAGACCTTAGGATCATGGTGGGAATGGTATCCCCACCATCCATTTTAATTTTTAGCAATGCATGTGTGAGATTCATATTGTAGATATATATTGATGTATGATGTGTGTTGGATTACTCTTAGGATGGCTCAATAGTGGCGGAGCCCTTCCCTATAGCTGGATTGCCCTTCTTTCTCTTCTTTTCTCTTATTTTTAGCACTGATCATGGTGTGTGGCCCACTTTATGGGCTAACAAAAATCCAGCCACCCAAACAAGGGAGGACGCCCACGGCATCCCACCCTATGACATGTGGCCCCTAAATCTAACTAATTGGGGCACATGTAAAGGTATTTTGGATGGTGAGATAGGTTGGATATTTGTGGGGTGCACTAGGGTGGTCCATCCTTTAATTTTCTGGGGTTAAATCTCATTTTAATTACTGTTTATAATTATTTCTTTCCAATCTATTGTTGTTGTCCAGATCTGTCTGGACAAATTTTTGGGCAACCTTAGGGCCTGATTTCTGGTTATTTGGTGGGAAGATTGATACTGTTTAATATGTGATTCTTGTAGGTATATGTCCCACTTATGATCATACCAAATTTCAGTCCCATCTGACCCTGATTGAGGTCCCAAAGGTGTGGCCCAAGTGAGGCGGTTAGTCTGTAATTTCTGCACTGTTCTAGTAGCATATCTGTGTGGAATTTCTTAAATATAAAATAAATTTTCCACTGGTGGGCCATATCTGTGGACCCCACTTTGTAGTACATATATGAGGGGACATAAAAACTATTTTTTTCTCAAATTTTAGAGGCCTTTAATCCACCACATTGGAAGCTCAAATCAGGGCCTATCAAAAATCTACACTAAACAAATTTTCTGGATAGTCTATTTTCTTTAAATTAATTAAAATACTTTTGAGTATCCAAAAATCATGAAAATTTATAGGGAGGTGATCCACCCATGGTAGGACCCATCTACCAAATTTTAGGGTCGAGGGACCCCTTTGTACACCGTGACAAGGGCTGGACTGGCCCACCACGTTGGGACGTACAGATTAATCAGATTTTCTGGATAACCTGTTTTATTTAAATTAATTAAAATACTTATGACCATCCAAAAATCACGAAATTTTGTGGAGGTATGGCCCACCTATGGAAGGACCATCGTGTAAATTTTTAGGTCATCGGGCTCCTGTACTGATCGTGGTGTGGCCTGCAAATTTGGGTCAGTTTTGGGCCAAATACCCAGGCCCGTAGGACTACCCACCATGGGACGCTCATACCTTGGGCTGTTGCTGGGCCTGTATTCCAGCAGCATGGCTCACTTGTAATATGTGTTGTACATTCCCCCTCTCATCTGGTGGGACTCACGGTGATGTATGTGGGCCATCAGAAAATAAATATACCATAAACTAATTCAATTGCTGAATTCCAACAACCCAGAAAGCGGGTGGGCTGAAAATTCAGCAATGGGCCCATTGTTGCTGCCCATAAATGTTTTTTTTTTTTTTGGGGGGGGGGGGGGGGGGGGGGGGCAGCATGGCCCGCCAGATTTGAGGTAGATTTAATCATTTATCTTGCCTCTTCCTTCAGTATTTTTGGGTTTACTTAGTGCTTATCTGAGGCCCACCCAAGTTGGGTTTTATTGGATCATTATATGTGGTTAGTTGCTAACTATTTAGGCCTTTTGGACTGAAACTTTCTAGATAGACCCATTTACTTTTGGGCATATACTCTTCTACCTATTGTGATGGGTTTATGAGCTATAATATGTAAGTAGTTGGGCCATTGACTGTCCACCAAAATTAACCTGTCTTGGGCTAAGAAGTGAGGCCCAACTCACTAGTATTAAATGTGAAATTGCCTATATGATTGAACTACTGGGCTGCCCATGAGGCCCACTACAATATGTGGGTTTATGACCTTTATGGTTGGGCCCAAACCTTGCTTGAGGGCCCACCATATTGCCTATGAGTTGGACTTTGTGTATAGCTCATTAGGCCATTCATTGCTTGGGCCTTAAACCTTACTTTTATGCGTAGTGGATACCTTTTGGGACCCAGTTGAGGTTAGATGTCTTCTTTGGTGGCCCTAAAGTAGGCCCATATGGCCTTTATGGGTGGTTGAAGGCCCACCTTAGGCCCTTGATTAAGACTGTTTCTTCCTTGGGATTATGACTCTCTTAGCTTGTGGGCCATCCCAAAGTACTGGGCCCCCACTAGAAGACTTCCCTTCTCCTTAAAGTATTTGTGATCTATGTACCTAGACCTTGTCCTTCCTTGGGAAGGAGGAATATTTTATAATCTACAGGTAGCGCACTTACATCATTGTGACCCATATACATCATCTGTGTATATTGATTGCATTATGTGGTGGTCATAGAGGGATGTAGTTTCTCCCCTTGTACACATTGAGTGCCTGAAGCTGGTGCATAATCTGTATGTGTGACTCATGCATTGGCATTGCATTTCATGATCTGTATGTGTGACTCATGTATTGGCATCGTATTTCATGATGATACCGCCCTTACTTTATCAGGGTCTCGCCTCCACAGGGATACTCGTGAATGGTTGGATGTGTGGATACCGGAAATGATACTTGAGCATACTGGATGCATAGGATGCCTATGGGTGAAATTTCCAAAACTTTTATGGTACCAAGGATCTGATCCAACGTCGTGACCAGGTGGAATATATGAGCACACGAGGGCCTTATACCATTAGGCCGCGACTCCCATTGTCGTGTAGTCGGTTGGATAGGGGTGTGGCCTTACTTGTCTGATGCAAGAGGGCATTACTAGGATGAGTCTGACCAGCTCGTGAAATGAGTTTGCTACCGTCAGGCCTTGCTGGTGATTGGCTATCCACAGGCGGGTAGTGAGGTTTCTTACGCTCGTTTGACTATGTGGGGTCTATAGAGCGACAGTCATCCAGCAGTGTAATGGACCCCAGTGATTTTCTTATGATTGGAAATGTACTTGATATGTGGATTGGATATGAGCACTAACATTACTTTGCATCGCATTCGTATCGGCTGCATAAGCCCTTTCATGCATTACCTTAGTATGACACCCAATACTCATTACATCGTATTCGTGATAAGCCTTGGTAAGGCTGGTGATATTGTCATTGAGCATGTTTCCCTTCCGATACCTCACACTATTCTTCTGTGTACCATTGTCACACACTTTCACCACCCTCTAAGCTTTTATAAGCTTATGCACGATTGATGCGTGCAGGTGATCCTACGCGGGTGTCGTAGTGGCAGAGCTTGGAGTAGAGTTGAGCTTGAGGACTCCAGTGTTGTTGACTTTTCTCTCATTTTCTATTATCTTATGTATGTCCTTTTGGACCTTTTGAAAGCTTGTAAAAGTTCAAATGCTTAGTGAATTTTGTGATGTGTGCCTTGTTATTCTCAGATATATTTGCTGTGATCTTGGGTATGCTCATATTGAAAATAATTATATTGTTATGAAAATCCTCCTCGTAGGATCCTAGGATCGGAACTTGCCTCAGGAGCCGAGAATGGGGTACTACGAAGGCTAGTGCGGCCAGAACTGACCATCGAGTTCCTTGTGAGTCCGATTACCGAGTCTGGGACGTGATAAGTTGGCACCGAGTTGGATTGAGAGATGTGGGAGGGAGGGAGTGGAGAGGAGAGAGAGTGGAGGAGGAGGAAGAGGAGGAGGAGGAGGGTGATGGTTGGGCTTGGAAGAGGAGGATGATGAGGGAGGGAGAGAGAGTTTGGGATTGGGTCGGGAAGGGTTAGAGAGTGGGGTTGAGTTGGGTTTCGGGTCGAGTCTAACCGAATTGGGTTTCGGGTCGAGTTACTAGGTAACTCGAAGTCGACTCGGTTTGAGTTTGGATTGGGTGAAGACTACTCGGTTCAGACCGACTCACCTATTCAGTTCAGGTCAAGTCAGATGAGTCGAGTTAGCCGGATCGAGTCGTCCGGTGCCCACCTCTATACGTGAGGGACCCACCATTAGTAGTTGACCACATGTGGTCCACATGGGCATCTGTCCAAAATGGCTCATTAGAGGTATGGGGTGGATCTGATTTATGCTTGCCTCAGGTAGCGATCAATTATCAGTGCAAGTTAGGATAGCGCTCTCCTTACAATAAAGAGGCTACGACTGGAAATGGATGAAAGGTGACGACTTCTTTGCCGGTGGCTTTTTTTTTAAAGATGTGAGTGGTGTTTAGGACCTTAGCGTGTTGGGTGAGGGGCCTCACTTAGTCCACTCAAACAAGTCTTGCGGGAATGACCATTAACCCAGGGGCAGTTGCCACCGAAAGTCTGTGGGAGGGGGGCTTTTGGTCCTTCTCCCAAAAGAACTGAATGTAAAAGGCACTTGAACTGGCAGGTTCTATGGAGCCCACTGTGATGTATGTATTTTATATCTATGCCGTCCATATGTTTTTACAGATTATTTTAGAATATGAATCAAAAAATGAAGTAGATCCAAAGGTAAAGTGGACCACGCCACAGGAAACAGTGAGAGTAATGACACCTCAGAATCTTTTTAAGGTTCTTTGTGATGTTTATTTGTTATCCAAACCGTTGATTAGGTCACGCATATATGGATGAAGGAAAAACACATATATCAGCTTGATCCAATATTTTTATGGGCCCCAAGATGTTTTAAATGGTGGTCATACAATCACCACAGTTTCATGCACTAAAATAAATGATCTGTAAAAACAGATGAACTCTGTCCACACGCATCACGATGGGCCCTACAATGGAAAGGTCACCAGCAATCCACTTCCCATGAACTCTGTCCACACGTTAAAGTCACACTGCTACGACAACCTTATACACGTGGCTCCAATCACTCGAGTCTTCCACGCACTTCCACACGGAACAAACGTGTGACTCTCACCAATACACGTTCGTGCGATGTTCCTCGTACCACGTAGGCACGCCCAAAGCCAGTGCTACTTCCTACTCTTTCTTTTATCACCACACATTCCTTCCATTCCTCTCAGCCATTGCCCTCTTTATTCATTGTCTAAGCCCATCCATACCTCATTCCATATCTCCCGTCTCAATGTCAGTCTTGCCTCAGCAATGGCACCCTTGAGTCGCCCATATCACACCCACACGTGTCGCTACCTTGCCCACCATGCATACGTGCCGCGATCACCACCACCACTCCCCAAAGAGACCTTTCTCTCATCGAACCACACGTGCCAACATCACCCACTTTAGCTACGACCACTCCAAGAACGCATTCTGCCAGCAACCCTAGCCTACGTTCTACATGGGCTCACCGAGCCTGGGTCATGACCGGGTGCACCTCCGTTCTTGTTTCACTAGCGAAGTCCACGGTCGCAGCCACGGGTTCTGGCATGTGGCTCGAACCATTGCTCGCGGGCTTGCTTGGGTACGTACTAGCAGACTTCGGCACGGGTGTATACCACTGGGCCATCGATAACTACGGCGATGCATCAACGCCCGTTTTCGGTTCCCAGATCGAGGCCTTCCAAGGACACCACAAGTGGCCCAGGACGATCACACGGCGGCAATTCGCCAACAATCTCCACTCGCTCGCACGTGCCACAGCATTCGTGCTTGTGCCAATCGACTTACTGCCTAGTGATGGGATTTTGCACACGTTCGTTGCAGTGTGCTCGGGCTGCATCATGTTTAGCCAGCAGTTCCATGCATGGGCCCACAGTACCAAGAGCCAATTGCCACCGTTGGTTTTGGCATTGCAAGATGCAGGCGTGCTGGTCTCACGTGCGAAGCATGCGGCACATCACCGTGCACCGTACAACAACAACTACTGCATCGTTAGCGGCGTGTGGAATGAGTTCTTGGATGACCGTAGATTTTTTGAGGCTATGGAGATGATCGTGTTCTTTAAGTTCGGAGTGCGGCCACGATCATGGAGTGAGCCTAACTCCAATTGGATGGAAGATGCTGATGCCACGTCAGCACAGATTGTACATGTGTGATCCAATGGTGGACAGCAATTACACGCATGAAAGGTCACACGAGTGGAATAAGTGGCACATTTTTTGCATGTTGGAGTTCTGTAAATCAGCTTTTCATGCAAATGTCTTCATTAATTTTGATTGTCCAATAAATGTTAATGCGAAAATTGATATTTTATCACAAATCAAAGTTTCATGTTGGACGCAGTACTGAAAATCATTTATTACAAGCATGCCATTGTGTAGGTCATCCGTACCATGAAAACGGTAGGCCCCACCATGATGATGGCCCTTCTCCAAAATCAGGCTGATCTGCTCATTAGGTGGACCACACCTGTATGTTAAGTAAGGCTGTTGGTTGTCCATTGATAATGTTGTGGACCTCACCCGACTGCTTTTTCTATCAAGTGATGTCCATGGTGGGACATTCCGTTTTCATGGTACATAAGTCGGACAGAAAGGGCATGTTTCTTTGCTCCTTGAAGGATTGAGGGCTTGGTTTCCACCGTTAAATGGCACGTGTGGGATTGATCTGGGCCACTCATCAATCTATAACGTGTTATGTTATCGCTTGAATCGATGAGCAAATATTGCTCCTGTAGGCGTACGAATGCCTGCGCCGGTGAAATACAAAAGGTAACGAGGGAGCCGATATTGGCTGACCCTCCCATGCCTAAGTTAAGTAGGTCAGATTATAAGAGAAATGACCGTGGAGTGAATTATTTGCTTACCTTCTTCGGTAGACATAGACACGAGGGTTATTTATAGAATTTCTTGGCGACTGCTAAGTTTGGGTATCTCAATAGGATATGCTGAATGGTCCAAATTCAAATGAGGATCTTCTTCCAAAAAATATCGTGCTTGTTAAGAACTCGGAATGATCTTTGGTTAAATTCCTTATTCATATGTCAAGGTTGGTTTAATCAGCTCAATGGATAAGTCCTATCATCGAGTTCTGCCTTTGAACAACTCGGCTCAGCAGGTAGGTCATTCCTCGGAGCTAATTAGTTTCGGGCCTGAGCTTGGTATTAGCTTTTTGGGTCGGCTAATCTTGCACAATGGATACGTTGATGACTTGAGGAGCCCGTTCAAGCGAATCTCGATTAGTGTTATTCTAAGATTCAGTGTAGTCTGATCTCCCTCATCAACGGACCAAAATTATTTTTGGTCAAGGGTATGTTGTGTCACAGTGTACACTACCTGATGAACGGTCCTGATCTTTGCATGCATCTGATGGAGGGAATGATTTCCCACCGACGGTTTTAACTCAGATGATCTTCTTGATGGAAAATCAGTGGCTCTCAAGTTTTTGTCTCTCTGTCTTTTTCAGCCAGTGACATAGCTTAAAAGACACGGAAGCAACCTGCCTGCGATCATTATGAAAATATGGCCGAGATTTTGAATATTTCACGATATCATGGTAATATAATCTTACCAAATTTCTAATGCAAGACTTTCAAAATTAAAAATTTTAGAAGTTTATATAATTTTGAAACTTCATGTGATAATATTTTATTTTCAGCAAAAATTTCCTGATAATATTGCGAGTAAACGCCATAATAGGAAGACCTCCCGTAAATTCCCATGCCGAGAAATTGCCGAGTACGAGACTTGTGGCTGTGCGTTTAAACTGGGTTAAAGCGTGCTATGGGGGTCCACCGTGATCTTTTTGTTACATCCACTCGTTCAATGTTTGATCAGTTGCTCATATGAAGTCATAAGTATATAAGGGAGTTTCGGTAGCTCATATGAAGTCATGAGTCCAAACAGGAGGGAGATTCAAAATCAAGTGGGCCACACCACAGGAACCAGTGGATATTGAACGCCCTCCATTGAAACTTTACAGGAGGTAGAAAGAAGTTTTGGATAATGATGATATTGGTGTCCATTTGGGAATCACCTTATGAATGCATTAGATGGCATATAAACATCATGGTGGTCCCTTCTACCATGGGAAGGTATGAACTGTGGATGTTTACATCTCCACTTTTTCCTGTGGTGTAGCCCACTTGAGCATGTTTACATCCTCCTTTTTCTTATGGTGTGGCCCACTTAAGCTTCGAGTCTCTCCCGAGTCTGGGCCGATGTCCTAAAATGAGGTCTCATCAGTGCTTTGCTGCCAACTCGATGGCTGAGGTCAGTGCTTTGCAGCCACTTGGGCTGGTCGCATAGGTCGGCATTTGAGGTTGGGTTGGTGCTCTGAACCTTTTTTGGAGAGCTTCCTATAATAATCTCTTCTCTATATTCCAGGTATCAGGTCAGTCCAATTTTACTCATAACACTGCCCACCAAAGTTAATTTTCCTTGCTGTAATTTCTGTCCTACCATAATTTCCATGCAATAAAGTGTGGAATGATTCACCCAACATTTTGAAGCATGATAATTAATTACTCCCTAAGTTAGTCCAAGAAGAGATTGCATCATAGAAAGTCCAACACAAAAGATGATAAATACTTTGATAACATGTGAAATCATAAGAGATTACATAATAGAAACTATAACTTATTTCATTGACAAGAAGAGAAATGTATATAAGACGTGAGACACTAGAAATCTTAACAGACACACATATCCATCTAAATAGCTATCATTGATATCATGTACTCTAAGAACATACATTATGGCAAGAGCGCGATGGATGGAAATGACATGATTCAAGAACGTTGCTGAGTCCCCGTGTCAACATTGCTGCCTCTAATTCTTGCTACTGCTCGCCACAACAAACGATAAAAATACCCGTAAAATAAAATGATGTATGAAAAACATATAAACGCAGGGGCACCGGGAAGGATATTTGAATACATCACATACAGTCCCGGCCGCCGGCCTATTTCATGTGTAAATCCTTCAGGTGTGTGGACCTCGTTGCAAAGATAAATCATCAATGACACAAGCATGACCGCGGAACTAACCAACAATCGCCACTCAGGATTAAAAAGTTTCCAGCGAAATCCACCTTTGACCGAAGACATTGCGCCGCTTAAGATTAGTAATACGGATATGGAAAGCAGCAAATAGTTTGATTACCTGGAACAGTGCGAACTTGAGAGGATCCTTATCAGCCAAATGGATGTGCCGGCGGTGTGTGATTTTTATTATCTGAGGAGTTGTTGAAACCCATGGTAAAATTGTTGAAACCATGTTAGAATCATCTTGCCAAAGACCGCCAGGTGGGACAAGGGCCGCTTGGAAGCATAGGGTCGCAGTTAGTGTGCCCACCAATATCAATACATTCCTTATTTCTTTAGCTGCTTTTTCTTTAGCTGCTTCTTCGGCGGACGTTTTCAGGGATTTTTCAGCTCCCTTGTTTCGGAGTTCATTCTCCATTTTCTTGTCTGCTTAGTTACCATGATGAGGTGCGAAGACATCCAAGGCTGTGAAACCATTCATGTTCGTGGCGTTTATCTCCACACTAGTCTCGGTGCTGATCAAGTACGTTATCATCTGCATTTTTTTTTTTTTTTAAATTCATGTTGAATCAAGGAACGGTCTTATGGAAAGAGATAAAAGAAAAAAGAAAAAAAAGAAAGAAAAAGAACTGTCTTATGGCTCTGGTTTGTTTACTGGTGGAACATGCACCATCATTACGTGCATGGTTCACTCATCAGGTATGCCGTCATAAAAAAATTGAAAACAAAGAAAAAATGATCAGGTTTTGGGCTAGGGAACATGGTGTGGTGCTTCAGATGAATAGTTGCACACGTGTAACATTCTTCCTGCAACCAAACCATGCACCTACCAAATCTCCTCCTGTACATGAGCAAGATGGTGCATGATTATTACTAAAAGGGGCTTCTTTGGTTTTCAAATTACAATGACTCTAAATGGACAATGGTTATTTACTACTTTTAATGTGTGGTGACATTACTTACTTTAACTATAATGTTAATTTTGCTACATTATATTATTGGTATATCCTTGAAATCACCACATGAAATTGATAGTTTTATATCATGAAAATGTAATGATTATAATTTAATTTACCTACTTCCTGCACATTTAACTCTTGAATAACGAGCCATAATTCCTATTTCAACAAACTTGAAGATTACAATGATGACTCATTTACTTTGCATTTCATGCAAATTTTGAAAAACCAATTACCACCAACCCTTTCATTATTTATATATTTATTATTTATTGATAAAATTACACTAATTAACTTCATTTAACTGATGGTTTATTTTGATCAAGAAGTTCTCCAAGCAGTTATAATGCTTGTAGTTGCATTAGGACATTTTTTTTTTTTTTTTGATCAAGAAGACAAACCATGCATTAGGACAATTAAACAGTCCAATTCATTGATCCAATTCAACAGTCCATTCATTATTTATTTTATTTTATTTTATTTCATTTTTTTTTTTTTTTTTTTTGATCAAGAAGACAAACCATGCATTAGGACAATTAAACAGTCCAATTCATTGATCCAATTCAACAGTCCAATTCATTGATCCAATTCAACAGTCCAATTCATTTTTTTTTTTTTTTTTTTTTGATCAAGAAGACAAACCATGCATTAGGACAATTAAACAGTCCAATTCAATGATCCAAACTATTCATTGTCCAACACATTTTATGGGTTACCAATATGTAAACCTATCACTAATCTGACAAAATATATACTACCATTTGATCAATGACCTCCAATATGGAGATTTCAAATTAAAAAAAAAAAAATCTAAAAATTGGTCCACTCGACAGTTTGATCTATCTTTTTTAAGGTCCTCACAAGAATTACTAATGATTCTAAAGAATCGTTTTTGTTCAACAGTGATAAATAGATACATCCATTGCTTGGAAAAGCAATGGTTATAGAAAATAAGGCAAAATCAAAGATGGAGTGGATGGTCGGATCAGTCTGATGTTTGCATTATATTTCATAAATTGTTTAGAAGTTTTTTTTTTGGGCACACGCTAGCATACTCACACTACAATGGATGATGTTGAAACTCTTGTGAGTCCACGACCAGGGATGTACACAAACCAAGCTAGCTCGGTTAGCTCGCTTAACTCGATCGACTCGAAAAAGCTTGATTTGACTCGGTTCGAAGCTGAGTTCGAGCTGAGTCAAGCTGATTTTTTAAGCTCGAAAATGAGTTCAAGCCGGCCCTGGCTCGACTCGACTCGGATCGAATCCAGCTCGAATCGAACTCGGATTGAACCAGTTCAGTGACTCGGTTACCTTGCTATTGGTGTTGCTCACCAAGTACTATTTGATGAAATGACTCAACAAAGTGTGGCTAGTGGCAAGGAATGTATGTACATGAAATAAATACCTTTTTTTTCTTGGTTTTTATGTTGCTTAGAAGGTGTTTGATAAAATACTTGTAAAACCATTACTTCTGTTTTACAAACAGTGAGATTTTGAAGGTGCAGTTCAGGTGTTTATAGAAATGCTGCAATGGTGAACTCGGCTCAATCTTGGCTACTGATCGAACTGAGTTGAGCTGGTCAGTTAGGCTTGAGGACCGAGCCAAGCTGAGATCAACTAGTGGCTGAGCCGAGTCGAGCTGAGATCAACTAGCTGAGCCGAGTCGAGCTGAGGCCAACTCGGCTCGAAGTACACCCTTATCCACTACTGGCGATAAGATCACACCAAAGTTGTTTACAGGTTAAATAGGGAAGCAGATTGGCTGGTGTACCACACACTAGCTATATAGCTGGTGTAGATACGTGTCACGCGTAGATGATCTCGGATGCTCCTCGAGTGGTAGGAGCGTTTCAAAGGAGGTCAAAGTTACATCGCCCCACAATGATGTATTTATTATATCCACACCCTTCATCCATTTTTAGATATCATTTTAGAGCATTAGCCAAAAAATGAATCATATCCAAAGCCCAAATAGACCACACCAAAAATAGCAATAGGGATAATGATTTTCCACAGTTAAAAAATTAGTAGGGCTCACAATAACGTTTATTTTCCATCCAATTTGTTCGTAGTGCCAAAAATACCCGTATGAGGAAGAAAAACAAATTTCATATTGATCCAAAACTTCCGTGAGTTTCAATGGTAGGCGTTCAATCCCCAGTACTTTTTGCAGTGTTTTCCACTTGATCCGTAGATCGGCCTTATTATTCGGTTTAAGACTTAATATGCGCTCGTAAAATGGTTGGACGGTTTGGATATAACAAGTACCTCATGATGATGTGATCCAGAGAACTTACCGACGTCAATACACCAGCCATTCCGCTTTGGAAGCGGATTGGTTGGTGTACCACGCACAGCTGGGTTAGATACGTGTCTTGCGAAGACAAGCCTTGACGCTCCTCGATCTCTGAGTTATACGGACAGTTCAAATGAGATCAAAGTTACGTAGGCATAATGGTGTATTTATTATATCCACACCATTCACCTATTTTTTGAAATCATTTTAGAGCATTAGAAAAAAAAAAAAATCATATCCAAAGTTCAAATGAACCACACCAAAAATAGCACCGAAGATAATGATTTTTACCGTTAAAAAACTTATAGGACTATCATAATGTTTATTTTCCATCCACTGTTAATAAAGTAAAAAATACATGATAACGATTAAAAACAAATTTCATATTAATCCCAAACCTCTGTGACCTCTAAAAGTGTTTCAATGGTAGACATTCAATTCCCCACTGCTTTCTGCAGCGTGCTTCACTTGATATTTATATCATTCTTATTTTTATTAGAGAAAACTAGGACTGTGGACCCCACCTTTTAGCCGGCTGGTTTTATGAAAGAAGACAAACCTTCTTTTGCAACTTAGACCTCCACGTGCGGGGAGCAAATTTGAGGACGAAAATACCCCTCGCTTTTGAAGACGAGTGCTGACGCGCCTCCAACCAAGAGTTATACGAAACGGCTCAAAAGAGATCAAAGTTACATAGCCCCATAAACTATGTATTTATTATATCCACAATGTTCATCCATATTTAGAGATCATTTCGGAGCATTATCCAAAAAAAAAATCATATCCAGATCAAATGGACCACACCACAAGAGAGCGGGGGAAAAACTGATTTTCACCGTTAAAAATTTTGTAGGTCCCAACACTTGATAGTTAGATCAGTCTTATTTTACGTTTCAAGCTTAATATGAGCTCGCCAAATCGATGGACGGTTTGGATATAACACAGACCTCATGATGGGACCCACAAA
>JAJHSJ010000861.1:0-44621 GCA_021015155.1 Magnolia officinalis | reverse complement strand
TTTGGATGAGCCTGCGTTGTATAATGCATAGGCCATAGGATGGTTGTGCTATGTACTCGTTTGAATATTGATCCGTTGCCATGGGATGATCAGCCAATCCGGACCATCCATCTTTGAATGAGGACAATGATCTTTTGATACTCTCACCGTCCATTTAATTGCCAAGAACCAGACATCTAGATCATTGGGTGTGCTTTTTTGGTTGATCTGTCAATAGGCCTGAACCCTCCTCACATTTTTGGGTTGAGCCAAGTTCAATCCAAGTGGTCGAAATCAGGTCGAGTCAGTTTAGTTAAT
The DNA here is from genome assembly GCA_021015155.1 of Magnolia officinalis. Taxonomy (NCBI): domain Eukaryota; kingdom Viridiplantae; phylum Streptophyta; class Magnoliopsida; order Magnoliales; family Magnoliaceae; genus Magnolia; species Magnolia officinalis. The sequence goes on along the minus strand of JAJHSJ010000861.1, from coordinate 44,324 downwards.
TTCATTGATAATCTAGCAATTGAACGAGATTTCATATAAAAAAGCCCACATGTGTTTCAGAGGGGCTATGAGTGTGCGATCTATCTAATCCATCCATCAGGTGGTCCTGACCCCATCAGATTCCCTCATTGACTCGGACCTGATACGTAATTCAAAACCAAGGTCCAAAAAATCTAGTCGAGTACCGAACCTGATTGGACGATGGGCACAAGATCTTGCCTGGTCGGGTCCAACATGACCAGACCTGTACCCATCTGCCGGAGCACCCACGGCTGTAGACTAGACCTGACTGGAACCAGAACCGTTGACTAAGACTTGTTATTGTTGCCTTTTGTCGTTGGAGCCGTCCATGGTCTAGGCTCTGGCCTGGATGGATGATTCTGATCGCTCATATCATTGATCCCAGTCCACTAGAAAGTATTTTCAATGGCTCAAATTCAATTCCACTAATCAGCGGTCAGACTCATTCGCTCAGTCTTCTTCTTAGAACACCAGCCGTTCACTGAAACATTCAAATGATGGACGGTTCTGATAGCAAGAGGATGCCTCTGATGGTCACACATGCTAATGATCTTGACGCCCACCCAAGCAAAACGAATTTCCAAACAGCAGTTCTGCCAAGTAATCAGCCATCGCACACATGCAACAAACAAGAAAGCTCCGCAAGTAATGGACCATCACACACCTGCAACAAACAGTCCTACTCGGGTTTCTTTCCGTCCGTCGCGACTAAATAATTTGAACCGTTCAAATCTATTAACCCAACATCATTGATGATCCATACCGTTGATCTTTCTCAGATTTTAATATAAGCCATTGAATTTTATTCTCAATTACTTACATATACAATCCATCCAGTATTGCTACAGGTAAAACGAACGCGTCCCACATGGACTAGAAGTCTCTGTCCCGTCCCGATCTTCACGGTGAAAGTTTGAAATTCTATTTCGAGGAGGAGTCCGAGTGGGAAAGTTAGTGGTATTTCCGTAAAATTTCTGCAAGTCTAAGTGCTTTAAAGTAAGGTTTTAGCTGCCGTATGACGCGTGGCTGAGTTCTATTGGAGAAGGGCTCGGAAACCGAATATTCCACTGAAAAATACCATACTCACCTATAAATGGTTTTCTAGTCCGTCCGATTTCTCTATGAGAGAAGAAAAGGAAGAAGAAAGGGAGATGAGCGAAGCTTTGAAGAGAGACTACGAGATCTGCGAGGAGCTCGGCCGCGGAAGATTTGGCACCGTTTTCCGGTGCTTTTCGCTGGAATCCCGAGATTTCTTCGCCTGCAAGACGATCGACAAGCGCCTCCTCTCCGATTCCCTCGACCGCGAGTGCCTCGAGAAGGAAGTCAAGATCATGCAACTCGTCGCTGGAAACCCTAATGTTGTCCAGATCTACGCCGTCTACGAGGATGAATCCTCCCTCCACATGGTCTTGGAGCTCTGCCCGTTGCCGGATCTCTACGACCGGATCTCCGAACGGACGTTTTCTGAGCCGGAGGCCGCCTCCGTGATGTCGCCGTTGATGGAGGCGATTGCGCACTGTCACCGCCGGGGCGTTGCTCACCGGGATATCAAGCCCGACAACATCCTCTTCGACGGACGGAACCGTCTCAAACTTGCCGATTTTGGATCTGCGGATTGTTTCGTTGACAGCGGGCGGTCGATGCGGGGAATCGTTGGGACGCCGTACTACGTCGCGCCGGAGGTGATTTCCGGTAGGGATTACAACGAGAAAATCGACGTGTGGAGTGCGGGGGTGATTCTGTATATAATGCTGGCTGGAATCCCTCCTTTTTACGGCGATTCCGCCGCTGAGATCTTTGAGGCGGTTCTGCGTGCCAATCTCCGGTTTCCGACTAGGATTTTCCGCGCCGTGTCGTCGTCGGCGAAGGATCTGATGCGGAGGATGCTTTGTAAGGACGTGTCCAAGAGATTCTCGGCCGAGCAAGTTCTCAGTAAGTATCCTCTTTCTAACCTCCTCCTCCCCTTTTCCCCCCTGATTAGGGATTTTGGTGGTGGTTTTTCTTTTTTTCTTAGAAAATTAGTGTTTCTTGCAAGAATATTTTTCTATTGGATTTCTAGTGCTTCCGACGCTATCTTTTTCCCCGTTTTCTGCATTTTTTAAAAGAAAATCTTAGGGTTTCATGAACTGATTTTTATTCGCTCTTCTTTTAGGGCATCCGTGGATTACAAGTGGAGGAGAGACAAGCCCGGTAGCCGATCTGACCTGAGGAAGACTGTCTACGGTCGCATATACTGTATAAAGACTGTTTGTGTACATTTACGCCCCTGCCCCTCCGAACCCGGTTCGCTCCATCAGGTTGTAGATGGTTCCATACCCGGTTTTATGGGGGAGGAAAGATAATCCGATGGAAGACACCATAGCAGCAGCACTTGTGCAGGAGAGGGAGAAAGAGACTGAAGCGAGATTTTTCTTTTCTTTCTTTCTTTCTATCTTTTTTTTTTCCTACCCCTTTCTCCCTTTTTCCGAGTTTCTCTGAGAGATGAGAGAGTTTAGAGACTGTATATACGAAGTTTGAGCTATATACGAATGCGTATATGAGAATCTTTTTTCTGTTGTGTTTTGAGTACTTGTCACATTTGTATGGGATGTCGGTAGCATTAATGGAATGGGCTAGGCCACTAAAAACTCAGGTCTATACAATCGTTAGGTGGACCAGGCCGCTAAAAACTTGTAAATTCAAGGTGTGGCCCGCTGCGTGATGGTTGGATCAGCCTTATTTTTGGGGCGGTCCCATTTTGTTGATGGGAAATTCTTTTGGACGGGTTGGATTCCGTACGCAGACCACATTAAAGGCCCTCGAAGAGAGCTGTTAAAAAGCTTATTATTCTACCTAAACCTCCGATGCGAAGAGAGGGAAAAGAAGGTTTCTTGCCGGCGAAGAAAGAAGCTTTTGTTTCTTCTGATGTTTTCCAAAGGTTCTATGTGGTGGGCCCCAGCTGTTTGGTATCCGGATATGCTTTCGTTTATTCTCTTTCTTGCTTTTGAAAGCTAGAAAGGGTAGTCCGTATCTGCCGTATGCATTCACGAGACGTCTATTTTTATTATTTATTCCCTTGCTACTGTTTCGTTGTGGGAAGCGGATTGCCTATCGAGCAACTCCGTCATGCGTGTTTGGTCCGTGGATTAAAATGGTATTAAATTATATTAGACAGGATTAACGTATTTTCACTTGAGGTCTTAGTATCGATCCCTAGTGGGGGTGGCTAACATGCAATGTGTACCGACATGGGTGTGTAATAACAAGCTTAACCTAAAAAATAATAATAATAAAATAAAATTCTTGCTATAGGACAACACCCCCATCATCGTGGGGCCACACGTGTATGTATTTCAAAATCCAAAGAAATCCCACACGGGATCAAATGCAATTCCATGGGGCCAAATGCAATTTCATCCCACCTAATCACGGTGGGATCCACAAAGTTGAGTTTCGTGTCTTTCTTTCTTCCTCCCTCCTTGCAGGAGAAAAGTGGGTAGAGATATGCCTACCATTCATAAGGTCAAAAGGTCATTATTAGTCTGATTTAAAACTTGAGTGGTCCAGAATGTTTCAACGTTGGATTTTCGGTTCGAGTTTTGGATCTGCCTCCAATGGAGGGGTAAATTTCTCACAAACATGGGTGGTCCCCACGTAGCTTCTGGGGTCACAGACGATCCCCGTCCCATCCTTGTTTAAGAATCGGTAGCTTTCGTTGGGTTGAGATTCACGTTGGATTCGTACCTTCTCATTAGCTGTACTCCACCATTTGGATGAGCTGCATCACACCCAAAGATGGTGCTGATCACAAGGTCATGACCATAGATACCATATTTCACGTAGGTGTGAATTCCTGCGACTTGGATTGCATACTGACCCTCCCAGCGCTGAGTCACACCCCACTGGTTGGTTCTCCACAGGCCCCCACCATGTTTTATGTGTTTTATTCCGGCCGTCCACTCATTTTTTCAGCTCCCTTTGAGATAGATACAAACCTAAAGTGTACCACAAAACACAATAAGGGACGCCCACCAATTTAAAATTTCTTGGGTGCGACAAATAAACACTACAGGAGACGTGTAGAGAGTTCTTAATAGTGGTGGGTGTTAAATCAACACTATTTTCTGTTTATGGTCCACCTCCTATCTCCATCTGCTTCATTTTTAGCCTTATGCCCTAATATGACCGGACGAAGATGGACGACGTCGATAAAACACATACATTGTGGCGGGCCCCACAGAACAGCAGGGTCGGCACGCGGATTTCCGGCTAAAGCCTTTCGCGTGGAAACTTAGGTGGGGCCAACCGTGATGTTTGTGAGCAATCTACCCCATCCATCCGTTTTGTGAGCTCATTTTAGGACTTAGGACCAAAACTGATCAGGATCCAAATTCAAGTGGACCGCACTAAAGTAAAAGGTGGGCAGGGAAATTCCTACCGTTGAAACCTCCCTGGGTCGACAGTGATGTTTACATGTCATCCATACTGTTCATAACGCCATTCCTACTGGAATGAATTCAAAACATAAATATTATTCTGATTCGAAACTTCTGTGGCCCCACGAATATTTCAACTGTGTACGTTCAAACCTCACCTTTTCGGCCCACTGGAGTCATGGATCGGGTTCATTTTTGGTTCCATATGTTAAAATGATCTTAAAAAAAAAAAAAAGATGGACGGGGTTGATTTCTTTCCAACATTACAGTGGACCTACCTAAGTTTCCACCGCAGGAACTTCCCGCCGAAGGCTTCCGACCGGAAATCGTCCGTATGAAATCCGCGTGCCAATTCCTTGTGTTTTCTTCCACATGGACACGCATGGCCCTGTATAAGTTTCGCCGCGTGGGAGAGTCATGCCGGTGATGCAGATTAATATTAATAATATACCAAAATGCAAAAAAGAAAAGTATGACTAGTGCACACAGAATGGGTATTACCCATAGTGGCTCTGATGGCCCACCCTGATATATGGGCTTTATCCACACCATCCATCCATTTCACATAGTCTTTTAGGGTACAAGTTAGAAAATGAAGCAGATCCAAGGCTCCAGTGGACCACACTCTCTGTTGGAACCAACCTAGGGCCCACTGTGATGGTTAATTGCCATCCAACCCGTTCATAAGGTCTCATAGATCTGGACGAAGGGAAAACGCAAATATCAGCTTATCCAAAACTTAGGTGCCCCCAAAAAAGTTTTCAACGGTAAGCGTTTAATCCCCACTGTGCGGTCCACTTGAGCCTTAGAGCTGCTTCATTTTTGGGCTTTTACCCTAAAATATGATGTGGAAAAATGGATGGACGGTGGGGATAAAACCCATACATTACGGTGGACCCTCACAGCTCCTGTCCGTTTCTAGTTAGGTACGGTGGGGTAGTACTCAATCCGCGTCTATGACTAATAGGGAAACGGATTGGCTACTCCCCCTGCCACCAGCTCCGTGGCTGATGGTCGGTGCTCTGTGGGCCCCACCATGATGTATGTGTTTCATCCATTCAGTTCATTCATTTTTACATATCATGTTATGTCTTGATCTCAAAAATGAGAGGGATATAAATCTCAGGTGGACCACAACACATGAAAACAATAGTGATTGGATATCCACCATTAAAATCCTCCTAAGGCCCCCTATACTGTTTGTTTGACATCCAATCTGTTGATTAGGTCATACAGGCCCAGATGAAGAGAAAAAGGAAAGATCAACTTGATCCAAAACTTTTTCGGCCCCCAAAATGTTTTTAATGGTCGACCCTCATTCAACACTGTTTCCTGTAAGGTGGTCCACTTGAGATTTCGATATACCTCATTTTTGAACTCACATCGTATAATGATCTTTAAAAATAGATGGACGGCATGGATGAAACACATACATCTTAGTGGGGCCCACATAGCACCGACCATCAGCCATTGGCTGGTGTCAGGGGGAGTAGCCAATCCGTTCCGGACTAATAGTTTATATTCGCTCGTGTGTGTAGCACGCCTGATGAGTGGACTTTTGGACTTCATACAAATGGGGAGACACAATCAGATGAATGGTCCGAATGATGCATGTGTCATGTTGGCATAGGCATTCTTGGTTGCCTCTACCCTTGGATGGTCAGGATGCACTTATGTTAATCCAAAAAACGCAATAAGGAAAAATACGACAAGGGATGCTCTTTAATTCATTTCGAGGAGTCAAAACTTTGGGTTGGACTTTGAAAAAACCAGGGCGAAAAAAATTGGCTTATATATGCATTTAGGTGCGCATGCGCAAGCGTGCATCTGATATATAATAAATATTATTAAAATACAAAACTTTAATTAAAATTAGAACTGTTCAAATTTTATTATACATTAGTAAGAATGCACAAAGGTACTCAAATATTTAACTAACATCAATTGTTTTCTCTAAAAAATTTCAACTTCCACGGTAGATATCCAACTTTGTGTGTGGACTTGATCATCAGATTTAATAAAAATGGATGGTCTTGATTTGATATGGGAATTCATGAGTATTGGGGTACTCTTTATGTGTTTGAGTTTAATTAAATCCTTAGTAGTATTTCCCTTAATAAAAGTTTGATTCTGCCTTTTTTTTTTTACAAATTTTTTTTATGGTAGATGGTTAACCGATGTGATTAGTGTGATCTTCCAAGTATGGATTCAGTTGATCGGGATCTGCCGACAGTAGGTTGTGAATATTTACACAACTCCTAGGCATACTGCAATGATGATGCTGGACAACAATGATCTACACCGTGCTAAACTCTCAACTTTCTATAGTGAGATTAACAGAAGTGAAGGAACTAAAGCTAAAACTAAGATAAAATAACATTGTGCTGTAAGATATTATGTGTGATGACTCGATTGGTGCCTTGAGCTCTCCATCATGTGCTTCTTATATAGATTGAGAGATGGAAAATATTCATCGTTTGCTCCTTATATAAATTAGGAGGCAACCACTATATTAGATTTCATTGCTGGTGTTATGGTTAAAAATGTACTGACCAAATGTATAGACCCGAAGACTATGGATTGCTTGATGACCGAAAAATCACTTCGGCCTTGGAGGTCAGTCTCAACCAAATATCTTGGCCTCGAAGGTTGGCCTCGGATATCGACCACTACCTCGAAATTCAAATATACTTAGAATATATTGAGATAAGATCTTCCCAAGATCTTTGTTGTAAATATCGTGGAGATAACCACGACGCATTCGGAAGAAGATCCCTTCCACAATATGTATCCATCATAGAGAGGCATTGCCATATACGCCACCACCCCCAAAAGCCTATAAATACACATGTTACTATGAGTAAAGGTACACATAACAAATATCTCGATTCTTCTATTTCTCCTACGAAACTACTTGACTTAGGCATCAGAGGGTCCCCGACCTTAACCAACGCCCCCAATGTCTTTCCTTGTTTTCTATTAAATCACAGCTACTTCGGCTAGCAGGAGGTGAGGAAGGATCGACCAGATTTTTGCATCAATAGTTTGGCGCCATTTGTAGGAAAGACATCAAAGTCATTCTCATCTTCTATAGTGATTTTATAATGGTGAAAAGTAGGAAAAGGGCCTAAGCCATAATCGCAACAGCTGCTCCCCTACTAGCGGAGCAGTCTACAGACCATGAAGACTCGTCCTCACAACTTTAGGCTGATTTCACACCCGCAGGCCTTGCCCAACGGTCCCGAAATCGACGAGGTCAGCTCGTCTCTCTAGAACATCAAGTCAGAGCATTGACCGGTAACATTAATCGGATAATGCAGATTTTGGAGAGACAAAACCCACCTCCTGATCAAGGGATAGATGCAAGGGGCAGCCAGTGAGGTCTCTGCACCACCTCAAGCACCGATCGACTTGCAGAGAACCAAGCAACATCCTGTGCAGCCAAGCCATGTGCCCTCCCACACCTCGGGAACTGCCATGCCAACTGACTTTGACTTGCACCACACGTTGGAGAAGAAAAGGTGTGAAAAGGATCCCGAGGCGGTAGCCAAGAACGAGGGCCCCTGGAAGGTAGAATTCAAGGAACTACAAGGTCGGATCGGTGATATCTGCCAAGTCTACCACACCTAAATATCGACCTCCGTTGAGGCTATGTCGGAGGAAACCGAGTCGTCGTTTATTGACGACATTATGAGAGCTCAACTCCCGCCCAAATTCTGAATGCCACAAATTACCACCTACTCTGGGTCTGGCGACCCGGCTGAGCATTTGGAATCATTCAGAGCATGAATAGAGCTCATAGCTCGTCATGCTCGGTTATGTGTTGAGTATTCTCCCTAACTTTGTCGGGGACTGCACGAAAATGGTTTCGGCAATTAAAATCGAAATTCATCAATTTGTTCGCACAGCTCAGCAAGGCCTTCATCACTAAATTCATTGGAGGAAAAGACAAAAGAAAACCATCAACTCATATTCTCATAATCATTCAGAGGGAGGACGCGCTGCTAGAAGACTACATCATCTATTATAACGTTGAAGCTATCTAGGTTGACGATTATTTCGACAAGATAGCTCTGGTCGCTAAAGTAGCCGGCCTTAAACGAGGATTTACTTAACCGATCTAAAAAATATTCCAATGCTGAGAAATTTTTAGTTCACGAAGAGCTGCTTGAGAAAAAAAAAACAACTCAGCTAAGAATAGGAAGCGAAGGGAAGAAGGGGAACCCTCTGTCGTTAAAGCCAAAAGAAAGAAAGAGGATGACGAAGATCGAGACCATCGTATCAACCGACATTCGGAAAGTTGCTTCTATCGGTACACTCGCTTGAACACCAAGCCGGGGCAGGTACTTGAGAAAGTTAGGTTGGTCAAAGAAACCTAATGACCGAGCTAACCAATCAACCGAGCTCGATAATAAGACTCGTTGATTAACCCTGACCTACTCGACGAAGATCGACCTCCCTTTTTAAAAGGGAAAAAGGTGCTCATGATTCTACTATTGTGTTTTCTATTACTTTATGAGTTCTACAATAAAAGAGCTTTCTTAAGTTAGGGGAAGAAAATTCTTTTAAATAATTTCTCAAATATTCGAATCACATGACTAACTACGAGGGCTTCCCTTGGTGAAAGGGAATAAAGTCCTCCACTGTGAATTCTACTATGAAAGAACCTTCCCAGGTCAAGGGAGTGACGTCAATTTTATGCACTTATGTTACGCTTCTGTCATACCAAAAACAACTTTTGGCCGTACCGATATTACACCGAGTCCAGCCGAAGATAAATTCGGTTGTAATCGAATTTCATCAAAATAGATTTGAAGTCTTTGTTCCCTCACGTTGCACTAAACTTCCCTTTAGTGGCATCGAATATGTCTTCAGTCGCACCTAAGTGTCGAGCAGAATTAACTATGAAAATTACAGTTTCTTGCTGGACTGTTCTATGGACATTTGGTAAGACCGAACCAACCTCTAGTGGGACTAGACATTCTGTTATTTTGTTAATGTACTTTTATGATATTTCCATCATTTTTTCTTTCTTTTGTACTTGATTTTTTTGGATTTTTGACACTTAAAATTTTCATTAATTAATCACTTCCAAATATTTCTTTAGTAATTTTTTGACCATTAAATATTCTCTTTAATCATTCTTTTTATCTTAACTCTTCAAATGACCCCGCGTAGCAAAACATATGTAAATAGAGCAATTAAGCACATACGTACATATAAAACCAATGCACAATAATAATTAAAAAATAATAAATAAAATATTTCACACACAACACCAATCAATAACGTTGGATCGCCAACAAAAGAAATGATATTTCCGGTGTCTACTTGAGCACGGAGTTTTTATTGATATGAAAAATAGAATTTCACTAGCTTTGATGGTGGACAAATATATTCCGTCGTCCAGACTCAAAGACCCGATGAAGATGAAGCACCGACCCGAAATCACATTGATCAGGTGAACCTTATCAGTGATTGTTTGATCTATGTTTCTTGAATTTGCACCATCGATTATTTTAACTCTTGGCCGTCCATCAGATGTTCATCAGTGAGCTAATGAGAATCACGAAGATGCAGGAGGCGGCAGAGTATCAAACTTTTTCTCTTCATCCACCAGTCAAAATTGTATTCAAATTCCACACATTTTATTTATTTATTTATTTATTATTATTCCTCTTACATGTTACATGTGAGAGCTTTCTAATCTCACGTGTATATTCCAGCAGCCACAAGTTGCATCGAACCCTGTCCGTCGAGTGGAACCCACTACAAACACAGAAGGGCTGCTATCCCTTCCGTGTTTGTTTAAGAAGAGTTAACCAAGGGTCCACATTCAATGTAGGGTCATGATTCAACAAGGGCCACTCATTGGTGGCGATGGAAGATGTACCATTGATCTGGGCGTAATGGATACCTGTCAAAGATCCAGACCATTCATTGGGTAGGATATGTTGTGACCATGTTATGCGATGGAAAGAAAAATAACGTGGGACCATTGATTAGGGATGTCAAACTTGTATAAGAAAGATAGGCGGTCAGAAAAAGGAATCCGACTGCCCAAATACAATGTATATGCCCTGATACGATATCATGTGGGAACCGGATTAGCTGCTTTAGGTACGTGTCGTGCGAGGACGAGCACTGACGCTCCAAGAGCTCAAGTTGTACGAACGGTTCAAAGGAGAACAAAGTTATATGGGCAACAGTAATGTATTTATTATATCTACACCGTTCATCTATTTTTAGAGATCATTTTAGACACTATCCAAAAAATAATCATATCCAAAGATCATATAGACGACATCACACATAGTAGCGGAGATAATGATTTTCACCGTTAAAAAATTTATAGGGCCCACCGTAAGGTTTATTTTCCATCCAATCTGTTCATAAGGTCAAAAATACCTAAATTGACCTAAATGAAGAGAAAAAACAAATTTTATATTGATCCAAAACTTCTGTAACCCAAAAAAGGGTTTCAATGGTAGACGTTCAATCCCCTGCTGTTTTTTGCAGTGGGGTCAATTTAATAGTTAGATCTGTATGATTTTTCATCTCAAGCCTTAAGACGAGCTCTTCAAATGGATGGACGGTTTGGATATAACACATACTTCATGACCAGACCCACAGAAATTGCTGACGTCAATACATTAGATATATAGGTGGTGTGTGGTACACTAGTCAATCGGTGCACGATATAATCTGACACGCGTGCCATACACCTGGATCTGACATATGACACGCTTATGCCTCCGCAAATGTATGTGTTGTACATCCACGCCGTTCATCCGTTTTTCCATTTCATTTTAGGATATGAACCAAACACTGATGCAGTGGTGATCGACCGTTAAAAAGAAAATGGGGATGTACAACACATCTCATGTGAGCTACACCACCCCAAGAAACAGTGGTGATCGACCGTTAAAAAGTTCATGTGGGCTACCAAAGTTTCACAATAAGCTGATATTTGTATTTCTCCTTCGTTCATTCAGGTCTGTTTGATCTTACCAACAAGTTGGATGGAAAATAAACATTAGGGCGGGCCCTGGAAAGTTTTTAACGGTAGACGTTCAATCACCACTAATTCCTATGATGTGGTATTTTGGGCCCACGTCCTACGGATGTAGGACCTAGATATAAAACAAATATATGGAGGTGGGCCCATGGTCACGACATCACCGAACACGGTTACACATTCAACAAGCAACTTTGTCGCTGATCATGAGTGTTGCACATGAGCAACCTTAGCACGTGTGGACGAGAGAGATCAGTAGATGTGCATATCATGGGGCCGCGGGACGCTTCTTATTTAAAAAATATAAAAACGGACTCTTTTCTTTGCTTCCTATTTTTGTTTTTTGTTTTTTAATAAGTAATCAGTCAACCGTATTTGTGGGGGAGAAACAGCGCGATTCACGACGCAGATATTTGGCCGTTCATGACGATCGAGATTCGAGAGGAGGTTTTAACTTCCGTGTGCTCGCGCATGGTAGTGGGAAGGATAAGGAGGAATGGGATAAGGAGGAATGGGATTAAAAAAACGCAATTATTACGTATGGTAGGGATTGTCCCTCTTACTATCGGGACAAACTTAATTCCATGCTATGTTTGTAATTCGGTGGTACATTGAATGGATATACTCACCATCATTTGAAACTATTGAGAATAACACACATGTGTTATATTCAAACCGTGCATCTGTTTTGTAACCTAATTTTATGGCATGGGCCTAAAGTGAGCCAGATCCAAAACTTATGTGGTCTCAAAAAGGTTTTCAACGGTAGGTGTTCGGTAGGTATTCAATCCCCACTGCTTTCTATGGTGGGGTCCACTTGAGCTTTAGATCTACTTAATTTTTTGGCCCATGCTCTAAAATGATCTAAAAAAATTGGGTGGACGCTGTGGATATAGCCCACACATCATGGTAAGACCTACGCAACTTGATAACAATGAGTGGAATTGGGATGGTACCCGATGCAATTCCATCTAATCTAATTCTAAGCATTTCCATTCTTCTCAAACATTGCGTGGAATTGGGACGGGACCAAATGCAATTCCATCCCACCTAATCCTATCTAATAGCATGCGCAAAACGCCTTAGAGCACATAGGCTTAAAGGGGATTAGGTGGGAGTGGGTTTTAATATCTCATGGATCATCCCAACGTCCTGTTTGAGACTGGGTTGTGAAGCCTCTTCTTGAAATTCATGCCTGGGCAGGAGATTTTTTGCATTCCTACTTTATTCAGTGTTATGTGGATCCCACCATGATGTATATGTTTTATCCACGCCATCCATCCATTTTGAAATATAACTTTAGGGCTTGATCTCAAAAATGAGGTAGACAAAAATCTCAGGTGGACCACACCATGGGAAAACAGTAGTGATTGAATTCCACCATTAAAAACCTCCTAGGCCAACTGTAATGGTTATGTGACATATAACCAGTTGATTAGGTCATAAAGACTTGGATGAAGGGAAAAAAATATATATCAGCTTCCTCCAAAACTTTTGTGGCCCCCAAAAAGTTTTTAATGGTGGTCGTTCAATCAACACTATGTGGTCCACTTGAGATTTGGATCAAACTAATTTTTGGGCTCTTACCATAAAATGATCTAAAAGAAGGGGTGGACGGCATGGATGATACACATACATCATGGTGGGGCCCACAGAGCACTGACCTGTAGTGGTAGGGTGATTTACCAATCCGTTTTCATTACAGACGTCAGGCCACGCGATTAAACGACAATCCTTGATACCATGTAATTATTACATTTTCCAAATTCCATCCCACTTAAACCCATGTAATCCCATGCACCAAACACCCCTTAAAGGTATCGGGCTCCTGATCTTAACACGTGGTATGTCTAAAAAATGGATCCAGACCGTACAATCATATTGATCTTGTCTAGGTGCAGTTTCCTCTAAATTTATATTCATGGTTGGTGTTGTAAGCTGTATGTTTCTTTTGAAATCAACTAAACAAAGATATATAATTTTACACAAGATGTGTAGTTATTTAGGCATGTTTGGTCCGTGGAATTGAATGGTATTGAATTGTATTATATGGGATTAACAACATTATTCCACAAAGATTGCTATGTTTGGAAATACCATGGTATTGTAGCCATCCAATCCCATGTTTGGGATAAAAATTTTGTTATGGGAAAACACTGGATTAAGCAAAATCATGTTTGGTGGACCATGGAATTGTAATCAACGGACCATATTCACAATGGATGTCATTCACTTATACACATATATAACCAGAATGTCATGTGTAAACTATGTATATAGATGGACGACATGGATAAACACGTGCATCGATGTGGGGCTTGAAAGTGCCCTGGTTTGTCAATTAACGTGAGTGTTGAGTCGGTTAGACTACAGAGCCTGATAGGAAGATCAATTCAAGCGCCTGCTTCAACCAGATGTGTGCGAGCTCGCTACAAGTAAAACTGAGCCTCACATCCCTTGTCCCAAATCACTAGGTATGCTAAAACCCTTAAAAATGTTAGAACATCATAGGGTTTTTCGGGTAAGAAAACGTTTTCAAAATAGGAAAATTCTCCAAGTTTTCTTGCCTTGTCGATTTTATCGATACACATCTCGATATGATCGACCTGCGCTGTCGAGTCCTCGATGCTCCATCGATACCATCGAAAAGAGGACCAAATATGTCCAGCAACCCTATACACATCTGGACGGAATTATCGATGTATCGATACACCTATCGATATCATCGATATTCAAATATCGAGTCTATCGAAGTTGACTCGATAATATCGACAGGCAGATTTTCGGCGTCCCTGTTTTTTCTTAAGAATATTATATAAGCATCGATATATCAAAGCCTCCTCGATACCATCGAAATTCAAACCTCGATGATATCGGAAGGCCTTCGATGATATCGGTCTTGGGCGTCAAGTTCTCCAGCAAAATATTTCAGGGTGGTTTATCTATGATCGGGGGTCACTCGATGGAATCGATATTCAAATATCGATGATATCGATGCCGTATCGATTGCATCGAGCATGGACATAAACTGTCCAGCAAGCTTTATGAAAAATCCTTTTGATTTATCGATGCATCGACACAGCTATCGATATCATCGACATTCAAATTCTGATGATCTCGAAGGTCTCTCGATCATTCATGAAAACCTGAAATATTTCAAGTCAAGTCTCTCTCATTTTTCAAGTGTCGATGGATCGAACCTCTCATCGATGGAATGGAGTTCGAAATCCGATGACATCGACAATCGTTTCGATTCATCGACCAGTTGGCAAAAGGTTTCAAAAGCATATGACATTAAGTTCGAGTCATCGAGCGGACCATCGATGCTATTGAGAGTATACAGTTGATGATATCGAACCTACTCGATGATATCGAACTCTGTCATAAATGTGACCGCTTTATATCCGTTGGAACCTTTTGCCTATATAAAGAGGACTTGTCTATTATTGTTGTGAGAGAAAGAAGAGAGAGCTTTTGAGTGTTTAACCTTAGATCTTATACCCAAAGCCCTTTCTCTCAAGGGAGTTCATCCTCCAATCCACCCTCACCATTGATATTCAATAGAGTGGATTGGGGAATGAACTTCCGCATTCAAGGATCCTTTAGCTACTACCTTAATGGCAAATCATGAAGTTGGGATGCCTTGAATGCATAGATGATTGAAATTGCTTTATCCTCCTTATAGGAAAATCTTTTGAGAGTAGGATTTCATCATAACCTTGACCCAACTCGTCACCATGCATTGGTACATCTTTTGAGTTGTGGATCAAGGAGACCGAAGACTCTTCATCAACAAAGGAGGAGATCTTCGTCAACGTGCTTAATGAGACTCATCCACTTATCTGTAAGTACCTAGAGTCCAGAGGACACTTGTGATCATTCCTTTTTATGATTGAGTCTTACGTGTTTCTCACCCCTTCAAGCCCTCGTAGGAGGCCTTCGGCAGGTGTGTACGTGGTGGGTGCGTTGTGTGGACCCTTGCTCTGTGGAGAGCATAAACTTCTGGTTGAAGGTGAACCAGTCAAAACCTTAGGTTTGAGGTGAATCGTATGAAACCTCGGGTTTGGGGTAAACCACGTAAAACCTCCGTTAGGGTCTTGTGGAAGATCCTTGGCCAATGTACCTAAAAGTGGGTGCGTTGTTTTGACCCTTGCTCGTGAGAGCATAAACAGTTAGCCTCAGTGTAGGTTATAAAGGTTGAAAGTAAACCTGATTTAAAACCTTAGGTTTGAGGTGAACCACTGTGAAACCTCCTTAGTGAAATCCGGCATACTCAAGGGTTGAGTACGTCTGCTGGGAGTAGAGTAGACTAATCGTCGAACCACTATAAAAATGACTGTGTTTGAGATTGCTATTTTTCTGAATGTGTGATTTACTTTAATATTTTCATATCTGAATATCTGAGATCACACCTCACACACATACACAGTCATATCCATCATAAACTAGTTTGTATACTGTTCACTTATTAAATAGTTTGTGATTGGATCCTCTACCAGGCTTGGAAACCAGTAGAGTTATTTTTGAGTAATCCTAATATGAGCGTGTTGTTAGGATTAGTGCAATAGGATTTTAAATAAATATTAAAAACTTTAAAAGTTCTATTCACCCCCCCTCTAAGACATATTGACATATCCCTACTTCAATTAAAGCGGTCTTCACTGCTATTTCAATTGGTATCAGAGCAGGTCTCTCTTTAAGGGCTTCACCGCCTAGAGAGTGATCTTGACTAAAGTTCGGAATATGGCCAAAGGAAGATGAAGATGAGGAAGTGGCTTTGCTGGCACAGCGATTCAGGAAATTCTTTCTGAAGAATCATGGCCGGCCTTCCAGAGGAAGAAAGGTGAGCAATAAAACTTCCACAGACAAATTTGGTAAAAGGACCAAGGAACCACAATGTTATGCCTGTTAGGAGTATGGACACCTGTCAACCGAATGTCCAAATAGAAAAACTAAGGGCAAAGCAATGGCTGCCACGTGGGATGATACTGAAGAGTCAAATTCAGAATCTAGTGACTCAGAAAGCGATGTAGATAAGAAATCATTGAAAATTCTCATGGTCTCCACTGCTCCAATCATTCCCACGGAATCTGAAAACAAGGAAGAACAACAAACCACTGAATCATTTCCATTTGATAATGAGGAAACTGGAGAAGAAGAAGAAGAAGAAAAAGATAAACTACAAGATGCCTATAATCAACTCTACATTCATAGCATACATATTCTTAAAAGACTCAGAATAGCGGAGAACAAAAGTAAGTTGCTGCAAAAAAATTTTAGATAAAACATTGGAAATCAACACACAATTAATAAATGATCTGTAACAATATCATACGGATAATGATAGACTTGAACGAATTAATACCTTTCTTGAAAACGAGTCTGAGAAATTGAACAAAAAGGTCGAGATCTTAAAAGACGAAATTGTGCTCCTTAAAAATGAAAATCATACAATCCTGTTTAACTAAGAAGAATCTCGAAAGATCGCCAAGATAAATTACAAGTTTTCCCAAAGTGGTGAGAAGTTAGAAAAACTTTTAGGTATGGGAAAATCTGGAAATAACAAAAATGACTTAGGAAATGAGAAAGTTAGAGCTAAAACTGGGCATGGAACACAAATACTTGAAAAATCTGATGCGTCCAGTAGCAACACAAAAACTAATCAAGTAGTTGAATCAAATATGAAAACTAAATCTACTACAAGTAAGAACACTGTCACAAAGTGGATAATTAAAGAAAAGAAAAATTGTCTTGCTGCTCACTCAAATAATTTAACAGGCAATGACACTAAGTGGTACCTGGACAGTGGTTGCTCAAGACATGTTACAGGTGACATGTCCCTTCTTTCAAACTATAAGAATCTCTATAATGGGACTGTCACCTACGGAGATGGAACCACTGCTAAAGTAATTGGACAGTGTCACGCCCCAAACTCAGAAACCGGGCTCACAAAATTCCTGATCGCCAAATTTGGCTCCAACAGCCTCCGTAGAACCCCATTCTCGGCTCCCAGCGCCCATACGCCAGGTTCCGATCTTGGGATGCTACAAGGAGGATTTTTTCTTTTCAACATCCGTTTAATTTGTAATAAGCATAACCAAAGGCATAACCCACAAACAACAACCAAAAACTCCATCACATTTTCACTATGATCAAAAACTTTACAAGTGCAATGAGCATAAAGGGAAATACAATGAGAATGGACAAAAAGCTCCAAAAGATCTGCTCTGCGCTCCTGCCTCAGCGCTGCTGCGTCCTCACGTCACCTGCACGCAACGGTCGTGCATAAGCTTATAGAAAGCTTAGAGGGTGATGAAAGTGTGTGCGCAAGGTAGTAATGTAGATATGCAGTATCAGAGTAATGCGGAACATGCTGATGAATCCATAAATACCACTAGCCGTACCAAGGCTATGCGATGCAAGGCATGAATGATGTCGGTCATACCAAGGCCATGCGATGCGAAATGCAACTCAAGCATACAAATCCTCATCTAAGTCCACATATCAGTATAGCTCAAAATCTGGGATATCACCGGGGTCTAATACACTCTAAACCAGATTGCCGCCCCATCGCGCGCAATAAGGTAAGTGGAAGAGACCTCACTACCCGCCTGCCAATATCGGGCGCGGCTCGTCGATAGCGGACCCATTCCTCGAGCTGGTCAGACTCAGCCTAGCATTTGCCCCCTCCTCTCGGGTGGGTAAGGCCGCACCCCCTTCCAACCGACCACGATACAGTGGAAAGCGCAGCCGTCTGGTAATCGGCAATCGGCGCTCCTGCACCCACTCGGTCTAGACGTTGGAGTAACCTCTTGATACCATAAGGGTTTAGGGACTTTCACCCAGGGATATCTATAGCACCCCATGTAGAACCAGATTTTCGGTATCCAATCCTGCCAACCACGATATGCCTGTGGAGGCTACGGCCCTGATGTCGCTAGGGCGTACAGTAACCATATCACACAATGCGAATGCATGAATCACACTCTCCAGTCATGCAGAAATCCTGCGCGTCTCGTGCGCTCATGTGGGGCAACACCGCCTAATCGGGAGCCCCTAAACAATCTGCCCGAAGGCATATGCTATGATCAGTCACTTCTCATACCAAGAATACATATGATGCGTATGATCATGAATTATGGGACTATATTAAACATGTTATATGGGATAGATGTTGTTCATAAGGAGATGGGCCTAGACGGCCTACAAGTATGGGCCTAACAATGGGCCCTAGGGAGAATTATAATGCGGACATTTAACAAACATTATTCGACAATGTAGACATCAAACCAACATTGCTCCCAAGGCATTGCCTATCGTAAACATTATTACATGAACCAGGTTGGGGTTACACATTGCAATGGGCCTTAGGTTCATCCCATTGGGCCTTAGATACATCAAATGGGCCATACCGTATGGGCCTTTCATTCGTCAAGTGGGCCACATCAATGGGCCGCACCAATGGGCCTTATGCGCATTGCAATGGGTCATAACCCATGAGCCTTAGATACATCAAATGGGCCTAGTCTCATGGGTCTTAAAATACATCAAATGGCCTAATGACATGGGCCTTACATCCACATCAAAGTGGGCCCCAATGATCTACCACAAATACGTTAAGATGGACCTCAAAACATGCTAAGGTGGGGTCCACTTGGACTATGGATCTGGCTCATCCTTAGCTCATGCCATAAAATGATCCTTCAAAATGGATAAACGGATTGGATGTAACCTATACATCATGGTGGGGGGTCCACATGAGGGCCCACAATAAAGTATATTACCTAATATAATATACATATATATTATTGTATATATATACGGCTAGTGGTATTCATGGATTCATCAGCATGTTCTGCATTACTCTGATACTGCATATCTACATTACTACCTTGCGCACACACTTTCACCACCCTCTAAGCTTTCTATAAGCTTATACACGACCGTTGCGTGCAGGTGACGCGAGGACGCAACAGCGCTGAGGCAGGAGCGCAGAGCAGATCTTTTGGAGCTTTTTGTCCATTCTCATTGTACTTCCCTTTATACTCATTGTACTTGTAAAGTTTTTGATCATAGTGGAAATGTGATGGAGTTTTTGGTTGTTGTTTGTGGGTTATGCCTTTAGTTATGCTTATTACAAATTAAACTGATGTTGAAAATCCTCCTTGTAGCATCCCAGGATCGGAACCTGGCGTATGGGCGCTGGGAGCCGAGAATGGGGTTCTACGGAGGCTGTCGGCGCCGAATTCGGCGATCGGGAATTTTGTGAGCCCGATTTCTGAGTTTGGGGAGTGACAGACAGGGAATCATAAAAGGGATTAATTTGCTTAAAAATGAGAATGCTTTCTGCATAAAAGGTTTGACACATAATCTCCTAAGCATATCTCAAATCTGTGATAATGGGCATGTGGTCAAATTCAACAAACAAGAATGCGAAGTCCTAAACTAATCAGGAAAATCAGTAATGAAAGGTCATCGCACAAACAACCACTGCTACATTGTTAAAAGCAAAGAAAGGACGGATGTCTAAAAGTACTGAGCATGGAAAAACAAGTCCAGGTCATGCATCTAGATCTAGAAACTCACTGAAATGATGCAATTTTACTGAGCTTCAAATAAGATATCTGAGGTTCTTCACCTTCATCTTTTGTATATAAACATTCAAATGTTTATAATTTTGATGTGTGCATTGATTGTACAAAATTTTGCTGTGTATACTATTGATAAATTTACATACTAAAAGTATACATGAATGGTTGTCTGAATGCTGAAAATTGAAAAACATTCAAGTTTGATATGTCTGCCGATTTGTCATGAGCATTTTCGATCAAATCGATAAAGAGTTAATATTATCGACATCTCTTCAGAATTTGAAAAGTCACTTGATCGAGACTATTATCGAAGCTATAACATCGAGTGAGAATAGTCGATATAATCGAAATCAAGTTTGATAAAATTGAAGTCTATCACCCTATAAAAGGCGGTCGAGCGGAAAATTTTCATTTTGTTCTGAAAAAGGTTTTCCGTTCTTTTTTGCTCAAACTCTCTTGTTGCCGTCCCTACCCTTTACCTGTCTCTTAAAAAATCATGAATAAAGGGAAAGGTAAGTCTCCTTCTCAATCTTCAAAAGGAAAAGCCAAGCAACCCAGTACGCATTAACTCATTCCATCGGTAAGACATCCAGCCACTGTTGTTGAACGTTTGGTTCTTAACAGTGCCATTGATTCTTTTGGTTGGATTTCCTTGTAGAAGTAATAGGATGACAAAATATTCTAAATCTTGGGGGTACTTATCAAATAGGGGTGGTCCATGACTTTCTCAGTAAATGTCATGTTATTCGTGACGATCCACCATGCATTCAAATTGAATTCCTGCATTAATCCAAGCACATCACTCCCATCACTTTGAGTAATCTTCTAGACCTCGAGGTCACTCTCATTCCGGTTACCAGTCAGAATCTAAATGGTCTAGGCGTCTGGGGAGAGGTAACTCGCGCACTATGTCAGGGAACTACTATTTCTCATAATGATGATAATTCCCTTCATATTAATCATCTTGGACCCACTTTTAAAATCCTCCATAGCATTTTTGGGTCCAATGTCTATCCTTGTGATGTGAATGGTAATCATCTTTCTCCCTTTGTATTGAATGTGTTATATGATGTGTATCAAGAAGTTCAGGTGTGCCTCCCAACGCTTCTTCTTAAGCAGATAATTCGTATCATTCAAGGCGACCATCAGGATACACTAGCTTTTCCTGTACTCATCTGTAAACTAGCTCATCATGTTGGTATTCCTGCCACATCTGATACAGTCTATACAGAGACATGGTTTGATAGTGATGCGGCTCAGGTGGCTCAACAGCTGTGTCTCACTTCAGCTCTTCCCGAGAATAATGTTCCCCTGCAGTCTGCTGCTCCATATGCTCATCTGTCATGTCCATGGGGATCCAATCGAACGTCACTACTAAGTCCGGAGTCTATCACAAACCGCCAAACTCATCACTTCGAACGTCACCTACCGAATGGTATGGCGAGTATGGAAGAACGACTTTACAATTGTGAAAGATGTCTCACCGTGATTGAAGAAAAAGTCGATGCTCTCCAGCAAACATATCAATAAGTGGTAGACTTGCTCACACATGGTGATTCTCGGAGTCGGTAGGAGCTGATTGTGCAAATTCTATCACTACCTTTTTTTGGGTACCCGTGCATGGGCTTGGTGATTTTTGTTGGGATAACTGTTAAGTTACTGCCAATCTTGGGCAATATAGATATGTTTTTGGATAATTCTGGTTATGGCTGAGTATAATTCACACTTCTACTGCCATTCTTATGTTTTACGATCCCCTGGTTTATCTAGTCTCTGATATAAAATGCATGTGATGCTTTTAATGAATATTCTAACTGCTATATCACTGCATATATTTGATCTGCTATGCATATATATTCACTGCAAATGATGTTTGATTAAGTAACTGTTTAACTACTATACATCTACCTGTTATATGCATATTTCTCTGAATGATGGTTCTCCCACATACTTATCTTTTCAGTCAATATCAACTGCTATATCTTTGTCAATGATTGACAAAAAGGCGGAGAACAGTTCAAACACCCCAAACGGAAAATTGTATATCTGCTTGGATGATGTTGCAGGTGTTAGGGGGAGCTGCTGCATCAAGCGAGGGGGAGTTTATAGTTAGGGGGAGCAGATACTGGGCTGTGTACATGGGTTCAATAGAAATTGTAAAATTGTGTAAAATGCATGTACACACAATTTAGGATGTGTTTGTCCAGTGCTCTAGGGTGTTTTGGAATTTTGTCACGTAATTGACAAAGGGGGAGATTGAAAGTGCCCTGGTTTGTCAATTAGCGTGAGTGTTGAGTCAGTTAGACTATAGAGCCTGATAGGAAGATCAATTCAAGCATCTGCTTCAACCGAATGTGTGCAAGCTCACCACAGGTAAAACTGAGCCTCACATCCCTTGTCCCAAACCACCAGGTATACTAAAACCCTTAGAAATGTTAGAATATCATAGGATTTTTTGGGTAAGAAAACGTTTTCAAAATAGAAAAATTCTTTAAGTTTTCTTACCTTGTCAATTTTATCGATACACATCTCAATACGATCGACCTGCATTGTCGAGTCCTCGATGCTCCATCGATACTATCGAAAAGAGGACCAAATATGTCCAGCAACCCTATATACATCTGGACGGAATTATCGATGTATCGATACACCTATCGATATCATTGATATTCAAATCTCGAGTCTATCGAAGTTAACTCGATAATATCGATAGGCAGATTTTCGGTGCCCCTATTTTTTATTAAAAATATCATATAAGCATCGATATATCAAAGCCTCCTCGATACCATCAAAATTCAAACCTCGATGATATCGGAAGGCCTTCGATGATATCGGTCTTGGGTGCCAAGTTCTCCAACAAAATATTTCAGGGTGGTTTATCTTTGATCGGGGGTCACTCGATGGAATCGATATTCAAATATCGATGATATCGATGCCGTATCGATTGCATCGAGCATGGACATAAATTGTCCAGCAAGCTTTATGAAAAATTCTTTTGATTTATCGATGCATCGACACAACTATCGATATCATCGACATTGAAATTCTGATGATCTCGAAGGTCCCTCGATCATTCATGAAAACCTGAAATATCTCAAGTCAAGTCTTTCTTATTTTTCAAGTGTCGATGGATCGAACCTCTCATCGATGGAATCAGAGTTCGAAATCCGATGACATCGACAATCGTTTCAATTCATCGACCAGTTGGTAAAAGGTTTCAAAAGCGTATGACATTGAGTTCGAGTCATCGAGCGGACCATCGATGCTATCAAGAGTATACGCTCAATGATATCGAACTCTGTCATAAATGTGACCGTTTTATATCCGTTGGAACCTTTTGCCTATATAAAGAGGACTTGTCTATTATTGCTGTGAGAGAAAGAAGAGAGAGCTTTTGAGTGTTTAACCTTAAATCTTATACCCAAAGCCCTTTCTCTCAAGGGAGTTCATCCTCCAATCCACCCTCACCATTGATATTCAATAGAGTAGATTGGGGAATGAACTTCCGCATTCAAGGATCCTTCAGCTACTACCTTAATGGCAAATCATGAAGTTGGGATGCCTTGAATGCATAGATGATTAAAATTGCTCTATCCTCCTTATAGGAAAATCTTTTAAGAGTAGGATTTCATCATAACCTTGACCCAACCCGTCACCATGCATTGGTACATCTTTTGAGTTGTGGATCAAGGAGACCGAAGACTCTTCATCAACAAAGGAGGAGATCTTTATTAACGTGCTTAATGAGACTCATCCACTTATCTGTAAGTACCTAAAGTTCAGAGGACACTTGTGATCATTACTTTTTAGGATTGGGTCTTAGGTGTTTCTCACCCCTTTAAGCCCTCGTAGGAGGCCTCCGGTGGGAGTGTACGTGATGGGTGCGTTGTGTGGACCCTTGCTCTGTGGAGAGCATAAACATCTGGTTGAAGGTGAACCAGTCAAAACCTTAGGTTTGAGGTGAACCATGTGAAACCTCGGGTTTGGTGTAAACTGCGTAAAACCTCCGTTAAGGTCTTATGGAAGATCCTTGGCCAGTGTGCCTAAAAGTGGGTGCATTGTGTTGACCCTTACTCGTGAGACAATAAATAGTCGGCCTCAGTGTAGGTTATAAAGGTTGAAGGTAAACCTGATTTAAAACCTTAGGTATGAGGTGAACCGCTGTTAAACCTCCTTAGTGAAATCCGGCACACTCAAGGATTGAGTCTGTCTGCCAGGAGTGGAGTAGACTGATCGTCAAACCACTATAAAAATGACTGTGTTTTAGATTGCTATTTTTCTGAATTTGCGATTTACTTTAATATTTTCATATCTGAATATCTAAGATCACACCTCACACACATACACAGTCATATCCATCATAAACTAATTTGCATACTGTTCACTTATTAAATAGTTTGTGATTGGATCCGCTACCAGGCTTGGAAGCCAGTAGAGTTATTTTTGAGTAATCCTAATATGAGCGTGTTGTTAGGATTAGTGCAATAGGATTTCAAATAAATCATAAAAATTTTAAAAGTCGTATTCACCCCCTCTAGGACATATTGGCATATCCCTACTTCAACTAAAGCGATCTTCACCGCTATTTCAGGGCTCACATGTGTAATAGATTTCAAAATCCATGAAAATCCTACATGGGACCAAATGCAATTGCATGAGACTAAATGCAATTCCATCCCACTTAATCCCAACCTTTCCCTTCCTCTCCAAATGCTGGATGGAATTGCACATGACTAAATGCAATTCTGTCCCACCTAATCCCATCTAATATGTAATGCCCTAAAAATCGGGGGTCGAGTAGCAACTCAACTCCCGAGTTCCAAAACATCACTTATGCAACATATATGCTTATGATTAAATGTTGTCTATGTTAGTGCGTTAATTATGAGTGGGATTATACCAAAACAGTAATTCATACTCCAGATCAAGTTGTAAAACGCAAGTGGAAGACTGAAAGATATAAATAAACGTATACAAGTCAAAAGATCACGATCGGTCTCCAGAGTATGAATACATCACTGAGTCACCATATACATGTAATAGTTTCAAAATCAAAATGTCAAACAGTACAACTACAATGATGATCCCTGTAGCCCTGTCGATCTGGATAGCCTAAGCGAAGCCTCCGGAGAACTGCATATAAGAGAACTCGTCCTGATCGTCATAGTAATCAGGCTCCACCTCCTAAGTCGCATCATCATCTGCATCTAAGAAAGAGTCTGGTGGGTGTTCAGAACACCATCCCAGAACGTGGGAGTGAGTGATCAACTCAGTGGAATCATAGAGCAAAGGTTAACATGTTCTCAATTCAGTCAAGCAGTAATGATAAAGCAGTACAATCAAACAATCCTAGATACTCCTATTAATGCAAGGATGAAATGTAGTCATGATGCATGCCCTCGTCTACACTCCCTTGTACGACACCATCTTACGGTCGCGGCATGCTTTCTTCCCTCTGTGCTCTTCAACCCAGGGCACATGCAGTGCGATGTTATGAGCGTGATTACCAAGTTTTTATTAGTCCTTTTCATACAGTAGGATTGAGAAACTAAGGTACCTCCCTTATATCATTCCCAAACAAGGATCCATTCTAGGGTCGTCAGTCCTAGTAAATCTCATACGATGTTGCGGCTCTAGGTCGCTACAATGGGCTCATCGCCAAATCAGTACAGGCCTAGTGTATACTCTGATTACTACGGAAAGACTCGTCGCCTCTAGGTTCAGAGTATGCTCGAGGTCACTACAAAGGACTCGTCACCTGTAACATCCCGGATTTTTGCCAACCTAGAATTAGATGTCCTTAGGCGATGGGTCGCTCCTAACACCTGATTAACTTGTCAGAACCCAATCCCGTATTCTAAAAATCGCTTGTTAACCTTTTTCCTTCACAAATCTCACCTTTCACTACCTTGTCCTTCAAAAGTAACTACGTGTTAAACTAGATTAGTTACGAAATCCACTTGATCCACTTTAAATACGATCTGCAAGACCCAAAACTTGTAAAATTATTGACGCTAGGTTACCCCAAAATCTCGGGTCAATCTCATTACCCGGCTGCTCTCGGGAGCATCATGAAACTCCGTATCAGATCTGGACCGCCCATCAAAAGTCCGATTAACGCGAAGTTATAGAATTAGGACCACCTTGCTGGGCTTGACAACCATCTCGGAAATCAAATCCAGATAGTATCCCAATGCTATTCGCTTGAGCCCAAAGCGAGGAGTGTGAGAAATGTGAAATTAATTAAAAATAAAATATAAATTTATGTAATTTGAGACATGTCACTTGCGGATCATTTATAAGCAACCAGACCGTCGGAATCAGACCCGATTACACCCTCGGATCAGGGATATTTGCCCCTACGTGTCAGTGTACTTGAAATCTCTGATCGAGATTTGCTGACCGTTGAACTGAAACTGGTCCGCCATGTGCAATCTGAAAATCTGACTGGAACAAAACCTCAGCTAAACCTAGATCCAGGGTTAATGAGCTTAAGTCCGACCATACACTGAAAAGGGACAGCTAGAAGTGCTCCGTTGAGACGGAACAGACCCACTTTGGCTATAACCTAAGTATACCTTGACCCTGAGTCTATTTCCGTGAGTTCTGGACCTATATAAAGACCTTAAACCCTCTCTCATCCCTCCCATACGAATTTGAGAAAACCTAGGAGAGAGAAGAG
The DNA here is from genome assembly GCA_021015155.1 of Magnolia officinalis. NCBI lineage: Eukaryota > Viridiplantae > Streptophyta > Magnoliopsida > Magnoliales > Magnoliaceae > Magnolia > Magnolia officinalis. The sequence goes on along the minus strand of JAJHSJ010000861.1, from coordinate 17,597 downwards.
AGAAAAGAGAGAGAAAGTATAAGAGAAGTGGGAGGATCTCCCTGATGCTCTACCTTGCCACTATACAAACCTAACCACATCGTTCCTATCGCTTTCCTGGCGTTTTCAACTTCGTTTCTAGGTAAGAAACCCTAACCTTAATCTGATCTAGGGTTATGAACATTGCAAATGATGAAGTAACTAATATATTTTATTCTATAGGTTGTTAAACTGCCGTATACGAAAGCTTAGCGAATTATCGAGTTTATTATGATTCTACGACAAAAGGTGTGGACTTTAGACCTATAGGTTATGATTTTCAACGCTTTCAATGTCAGATAATGATAGATTTATGATCTGTATGCAATTGTACATGTACAAAGTGTTGTCCGTTTCGTTTTTCAGATATACGTTAATTATGTTGAATATACTGTATTCCTCGTATTTGTAGAAAATATCGTATACGTATGAAATACAGAATTGTGTTTGTCATGATTAATTGTTGTCTATGTATGCTAGATACATGTGTTGTCTATGTATGTTAGATACATGTGTATCAACTTCTGGGTGAACGGATTAGCCTAACACCTACTATGTTAACAAACGTCGTGTATATTCTAGTTGTAGCCTAAGTGTTTGCAGAAATGTTCAAATGAATATGGAACTATGATTTATGCTTGTCATGACTATTGATCGTGTATGCATGATCGTGGTTCATGTGGCAATCCTTTATGAAAGGATTCGCTACGACTTGTGTTTTAACCAGTATATTATAGGTATGTTGGAATGTGTAGTCTAAGTGTTTGTGAAAATGCTTGTATAGGTATGTACTTAAGCTAGTAGTGCCTTGTGTAGGTGTTGAGATAGGATTCTCAACTACCTTAGTGATGTGCATGATTTCCTTCATGTAAGTTGTTTCGTTTAATCACATACTGGTTTATGAAATGTATGTGTTTGGATTTCTTGTTTGCATTGTGTTTTATAACATGCTTGTTAATATGTTTGAATTACTTATTTATTTAACTCTGCTCTGACTACTACACATGTTTAAGTTGTATTCCATAAAAGCCATGAAGGGTGATGGGGGAGTGGTGTAACGATTCCGTGCAACAGCCCTGACAGCTCTAAGCGGACAATATTGGATATTTGATTGTATGATTTGAAATCTTGATCCATTATGCTTTAACTATTCCATAATTGAATGTGATTAGGGCTATTGTATAGTCCAGGCAATCGGTAACGAGATTGAATTCGTGGCTGAGATTCATCCGCCACGTGAGATGTGTTCGACGAACCCGAGTCGTACTTCGGTTGGCGATAGTGGTTGGCCACGCGAAGTGCTTATGCACTTCATGTCGTTCAACTTGTCGTGCGCTCGAGCTAACCGAGCTCATCAAGTAACCCGATCTGTCTAATGTATGTTCACCATGTTTGGACGCTACTGCTTAAACCTAAGGTACCAAACTTTTCAGTGCAACCCCGTTAACCTTGGTACCTCAATTCGCTAAGACTTATGAGCCAGGCATGGTGGTATGGGACACCGTGGTCGAGCTGTCGGCCTACGTTGGGGCCACGAGCCTCCCCGTAGTGACCATTGAGTAACTAGACTCGTGAGCTGAATACGGTGGTATGGGACACTGTATTCGAGTTATCGGCCTACACTGCTTTGATGGGTGATGGGGGAGTGGTGTAATGATTCCGTGTAATAGCCCTGACAGCCCTGACCGTACCCGTTGTAGTGACCTAGAGCATACTCTGAATCTGTGGAGAGGCGACGAGCCTTCCCGTAGTAAACAAAGTATAAGCTAGGCCTGTATTGATAAGGTGATGGGGGAGTGGTGTAACGATTCCGTGTAACGGCCCTGACAGCCCTTGCAGCGTCCTAGAACCGCATCATCGTATGAGATTATCTAGGATTGACGACCCTAGAATGGATCATTGTTTGTGAATGATATAAGGAAGGTACCTTAGTTTTCCAATACTACTGTATGAAAAGGACTAATAACAACTTGGTAATCATGCTCATCATCGCACTGCATGTGCCTGGAAGATGTGGAGCACTGAGGGATGAACACATGCCGCGGACGTAAGATGGTGTCGCATGAGGGAGTATGTTGGTGAGGGCATGCATCATGACTACATTCATACTTACATTAATAAGAGTATTTAGGAGTGTTTGACTTTACTGCTTTATCATTACTGCTTGACTGAATTGATAACATGTTAACCTATGCTTTATTGTTCCACTGAGTTGATCACTCACTCCCACGTTACGGGACGGTGTTGTACACACCAACCAGACCCTGTTGTAGCTGCAGGTGATGGCGATGCTTATGAGGCGGAGCCGGACTTTTACGACGACGAGGATGCCTTCTTGTATATGCTGTGTTCTGGCGGCTTCATGCGAGCTGTGTCTTGATCGACGGGTTACAGGGATGTTGACTAGAGGACCTTACACATTTGGTATATTTTGAAATTGTACTTGTAATTAATTAACCTGGTAATGTTATCACACTCTGGAGACTCACCACAGTTTATATATTTTATATTTTATATATCAATCACAGTCTTCCGCTTGCAATTTAACTGTCTCTGGAGTATGATATGCTGTTTTGGTATAATCTTATTCACGTTTCAATGCTCTCATCATAATCATCATTATCTGTGTTGCATAAGTGATGTGTTTGAACTCGGGAGCTGAGGTTTGCTAGACCCCTGATTTTCAGGGCGTTACAAGATGGTATCAGAGCATGATTTGGATTAAATCGGACCTGGGTTATGGTCACACAACGCACTCTGACGCACTCTAACTTAGGAGGGGCGACGGAACATAGGAACCGACTTAGGATTTTCCAAATTCGTCGAACGGTGAAACCGACCGAAATCGTTCGCTAAGATTAGGCCCGTACACACCCATGATCATGCGAAACGATCCCAAATCACTTCTAGACCGTCACACGATGGGTTTAGATCACAACTCATCCCATCCCAGCCGTTAAAAATTAGGAAAAACTAGTATGTATCAAAAAGTACCCGAAATGACCCGAAACGGAGCAAATCAGGGTCGTGGGCCTACCCACGCATGTCCAGGGGTACCCAGGGTGGGACCCATATGTTTTTGGGGCCTAAGGGGCACGAGGACCTCGCCCACATGTCCAGGGAGTGGTAAGGTCCTCGCTAGGTCGGCGAGGCCTCGCCGTTTAGCGGGCTCGGCCGGGTGGGCCGATAGGGCCGATCATGTTTGGGGTCTAGTGGACCACCTGGTACATGGGCCGTGGTTTAAAACCACCCCAAATACATACCTCCTTCACAAAGTGACCCTCCAAGCTCTCCTTTTCCTTCTAAAATCCAGTTTTCTCTCTCAAACCTCCCCTCCAATCGCCCATTCCACTAATTTCTGTTAAAACCCACATCCCTCCATCGTTCACAGCAACACCTACCCTCTACCCTTCCCGTTTTTTCTCATTTGAGCTCCCACACCCCTCATTTGAAGCTCAAAACTGTGTAAGCTCTCAACCCATCCTATTTCTTCATTTCCTTTCTTTAAACCCTATCTTTTGGGGCCTTTACAATCCCTGTTGAGGTTCAAACTCGTGGAGAATCAAAAGTTCCAGCCCCTATTCTCCCTTGTCTTCATTTTCCATGGCTTTCTTTGAGCTCATTACAGCCATATTTTCGATCTCCACCTTTCTTTCTCTCATGGGAAAGAGAAAGGGTGCCCCTCCTCCTTTGCCAGACTCGAATGCCTAGTCATCCATGTCGTTGTCTCGTAGTTGTTTGTTACTGCGTTAGGATCTTTGTGTTTTCATGTTGATGGAATGTGTAGAGTGTTTGGCAAGTTGGAGTTGTACTTGACAATTGTGAACTCCTTCCACCCCTCCACCATTACTCCTTTTGGCCTCACCATTTCACACCCATAGGGGCACAATGATCCACATTTTTATGTCTCATAACTTTCACAACCTCCAAATGTTGGGACGTTTAGGGCTCGTTCGGCCAACCGCATTTGGTGGGATTATGGTGGATAGAATTGTAAAAGTAATAGTAAATGTATGTGTAAGGTATGGTCCCTAGATTGGGTGTATCCCATGGTTTCCGACACCATGTTTGGAATGTATGCAATTAAAAGTAAATTCTGAGATATTCTTTCAATTACACTTAGAAATTTATCATCATGGGATTTGGAAATCCCATCCACACTTTCCCACACAAAGCTCATTTTTCAAAGCCTATAAAATTAATTTTTAATTCCCTCCCACCCTCCTACCAAACATGCCACTCCAAATCCTAAGGTGGGATTAGTAATACCGTCCCATTTAATACAACTTAAGACCACTGACCAAATAGTGTTGAAGTGATAAAGTCCCTTGATATATATTGATACACCACACTCTGATAGCTTAAGCTTTTAGAGTGAATGGTTGTTTAACAGCTTAAGCTTTTAGAGTAAATGGTTGTTTGACAAATAGGCCCTTAGAGTTTTGGACCTAGAGTGGTGCTCCTAGATTTCGAAAGACCTAACAGTATGGAAAATTCAATAATTTAATAACGTGAACCCTAAGACCTTCGTAGTTGGTATGGGCATCTGTGAGGTGCTCAAGCGTAGTTAAATTCAAGTTCGGCCAACCTAATTCCGATCAGACAACTTTGACCCTAAGCGATAAGACAATTTCTTATATTAGAAAGGGTATAAAAAAATCATCTAGTCTATAAGCATAGACTTTGGATTATAACCAGTGGATTACCGCTACTCCTAAATTAAGACTAGACTACTGGTTAGGCTAAGGAAGGTAAAAGACTAATTAATTATGCTAAGCCAATTGAATAATAGACTTAATTATTCGGCTTAACCGACTCAGACCCACTACCCAACTTTCCTTCCATTTTAGCCTGACCACTTGCAACTAAAAGTTTATAACTTCGTCTTTGAGAAGTATTAGGAGTATATAGCCAATAGAGACTTTGTCTTTTAGGCCTAAGGAATTGCCCAAATGGGCAACAGATAGTTAGGAATTAGGTCCCAAATCACATGCCATGTCGGCATACATATTGTGCATATGAACGTAGAAAGATAGCCTGCCTGTTAAGCTAGACGTGATTAAATAGGATAAGTCTGGACCGTGACAAAACTCCTTGGTAGAATTACGTATCTTACCTCAAACTCACACTTGCCCCTGAAATCAACCACAATACCCATCATTTTTAGTTCCTTTCTGTAACCATAGGTACCAATGTCATACTACACATCATCGATGGAAGGAAGACCATTGTATTGAGGGATTGTTTCTCATTTCGTGTCAAGGATAGATCCTACATTACACCTTGTTCCGACATACGAAACAGGACATAGATCTTGAACCCTAGAGGTAGAAATAATTTTTAAGGGAGGTAGAACATTATGAGCTCAATCTAGTTAGGTCACCAAATACACCTCTTTGATCTGGGTGGCGCAGCGGAAGCATGGTTGGCCCTTGCCCCACTGGCCCAGGATCGAATGGAATTAATCCCGACTGTACGTAAAGATAGTTCACTAAATAGGATCTGAATCTTCATTAGAATGTAAAGCAGTTAGGGTTCAAGTGTTAAACAATTTCCTATTGCAGAATAGGCCTAACAATGGGTACGAACCAAATTACAATAGCCAAGGTCAACGCATCTACAATTGTGCTCGTTGAATACGAACATAATAGAAGCCCTAACACGTTCTACTATGAAAAACCGTTTTAGGATGATCTAGTAAGATTTGATTCACCATTTTCTTGGACATAGATAATAACGAGGACTCTCTTAGACCAAGACCTAAAGGGCAACCCGAGAAATAGGACATTTGAACCTTTCAGTGATGAGCATTCCCTAAGTTTTTAGAGTGATCGGTCTACGGAGTTACTGAAATATAAACTGCGAAGCATTCGCGGCTTGACCCAATTCTCAATCCTGGGCGACTACCAATGGACTCACTGCTTGACGAGCAGAAGACCAGGATCCATCAGGACTAGGAAGGGATACGATGAGCTTTCTACCCTGGCCGGGTATATGATCGATGTATCGGGATCAAGCTCACTATAACCGTCTCTCCGTGTTGGTCGAACATTGAAAACAGCTATCTACTCTAAATAGTTGGGGAATCGTCGTTAAGACTTCAAATAGATAAAATAACTTGTAGCAAACCATTGGGGTATAAGCAATAGATAAAGAAATAAGTTTTTAAGGGGGGTAGACTAAAATGAACCAAAATAATATAGACAGTATATGCCCTACCACGCATATAAACTTGAAATCAATAAGTCGTAGGTAAATGAAATAATAGAATCCTTACCTATTACCTTTAGCCAATTTCGGGGACGAAATTATTTTTAAGGGGGATAGATTGTAACATCCCGAATTTTTGCCAACCTGAATTTAGACGTCCTTAGGCGATGGGTCGCTCTTAACACCTGATTAACTTGTCAGAACCCAATCCCGTATTCTAAAAATCGCTTATTAACCATTTTCCTTCACAAATCTCACCTTTTACTACCTTGTCCTTCAAAAGTAACTACGTGCTAAACTAGATTAGTTACGAAATCTGCTTGATCCACTTTAAATACGATCTGCAAGACCCAAAACTTGTAAAGTCATTGACGCTAGGTTATCCCAAAATCTTGGGTCAATCTCATTACCCGGCTGCTCTCGGGAGCATCATGAAACACCGTATCAGATCTGGACCGCCCATCGAAAGTCCGATTAACGCGAAGTTATAGAATTAGGACCGCCTTGCTGGACTTGACAACCATCTCGGAAATCAAATCCAGATAGTGTCCCAGTGCTATTTGCTTGAGCCCGGAGCGAGGAGTGTGAGAAATGTAAATTAATTAAAAATAAAATACAAATTTATGTAATCTGAGATGTGTCGCTTGCGGATCAGTTATAGCAACCAGACCGTCGGAATCAGACCAGATTACACTCTCAGATCAGGGATATTTGCCCCTACGTGTCAGTGTACTTGAAATCTCTGATCGAGATTCGCGGACCGTTAAACTGAAACTGGTCCGCCATGTGCGATCTGAAAATCTGACTGGAACGAAACCTCAGCTGAACTTAGATCCAGGGTTAGTGAGCTTAAGTCCGACCGTACACTGAAAAGGGGCCGCCAGAAGTGCTCTGTTGAGACGGAACAAACCCACTTTGGCTATAACCTAAGTATACCTTGACCCCGAGTCTATTTCCGTGAGTTCTGGACCTATATAAAGACCTTAAACCCTCTCTCATTCCTCCCATACGAATTTGAGAAAACCTAGGAGAGAGAAGAGAGAAAAGAGAGAAAGTATGAGAGAAGTAGGAGGATCTCCCTGATGCTCTACCCTGCCACTATACAAGCCTAACCACATCGTTCCTATCGCTTTTTCGACGTTTTCAACTTCGTTTCTAGGTAAGAAACCCTAACCCTAATCTGATATAGGGTTATGAACATTGCAAATGATGAAATAGCTAATCTATTTCATTCTATAGGTTTCCAAACTGCCGTATACGAAAGTTTAGCGAATCTATCGAGTTTATTACGATTCTACGATAAAAGGTGCGGACTTTAGACGTATAGGTTATGGTTTTCAATGCTTTCAATGTCAGATAATGATAGATTCATGATCTGCATGCAATTGCACATGTACAAAGTGTTGTCCATTTCATTTTTCAGATATACGTTAATTATGTTGAATATACTGTATTCCTCGTATTTGTAGAAAATACCGTATACGTATGAAATATGGAATTGTGCTTGTCATGATTAATTGTTGTCTATGTATGCTAGATATATGTATATCAACTTCTGGGTGAACGGATTAGCCTAACACCTGCTATGTTAACATACGTCGTGTATGTTCTAGTTGTAGCCTAAGTGTTTGTAGAAATGTTCAAATGAATATGGAACTATGATTTATGCTTGTCATGACTATTGGTCATGTATACATGATCGTGGTTCATGTGGCAATCCTTTGTGAAAGGATTCGCTACGACTTGTATTTTAACCAGTATATTATAGGTATGTTGGAATGTGTAGTCTAAGTGTTTGTGAAAATGCTTGTATAGGTATGTACTTCAGCTAGTAGTACCTTGTGTAGGTGTTGAGATAGGATTCTCAACTACCTTAGTGATGTGCATGATTTCCTTCATGTAAGTTGTTTAGTTTAATCACTTACTGGTTTATGAAATGTATGTGTTTGGATTTCCTGTTTACATTGTGTTTTATAACATGCTTGTTAATATGTTTGAATTACTTATTTATTTAACTCTGCTCTGCTACTTTACATGTTTAAGTTGTATTCCATAAAAGCCGTGAAGGGTGATGGGGGAGTGGTGTAATGATTCCGTGCAACAGCCCTGACAGCCCTAAGCGGATAATATTGGATATTTGATTGTATGATTTGAAATCTTGATCCGTTACTGCTTTAACTATTCCGTGATTGAATGTGATTGGGGCTATTGTATAGTATAGGCAATCGGTAACGAGATTGAATTCGTGGCTGAGATTCATCCGCCATGTGAGATGTGTTCGACGAACCCGAGTCGTACTTCGGTTGGCGATAGTGGTTGGCCATTGAAGTGCTTATGCACTTCATGTCGTTCAACTTGTCGCGCGCTCGAGCTAGCCAAGCTCGTCAAGTAACCCGATCTGTCTAATGTATGTTCACCAGGTTTGGACGCTACTGCTTGAACCTAAGGTACCAAACTTATCAATGTAACCCCATTAACCTTGGTACCTCGATCGCTAAGACTCATGAGCCGGGCATGGTGGTATGGGACACCGTGGTCGAGCTGTTGGCCTACGGTGGGGCCACGAGCCTCCCCGTAGTGACCATTGAGCAACCAGACTCGTGAGCTGAATACGGTGGTATGGGACACTGTATTCGAGCTGTCGACATACACTGCTTTGATGGGTGATGGGGGAGTAGTGTAACGATTCTGTGTAACAGCCCTGGCGGCCCTGACCGTACCCAGTGTAGTGACCTCGAGCATACGTTGAATCTGCAGAGAGGCGATGAGCCTTCCTATAGTAAATAGAGTATAAGCTAGGCCTGTATTGATAAGGTGATGGGGGAGTGTGCAACGATTCTGTGTAACAGCCCTGACAGCCCTTGCAGCGACCTAGAACTGCATCATCGTATGAGATTATCTAGGATTGACGCCCCTAGAATGGATCATTGTTTGGGAATGATATAAGGAAGGTACCGTAGTTTTCCAATACTGCTGTATGAAAAGGACTAATAACAACTTGGTAATCATGCTCATCATTACACTGCATGTGCCTGGAAGAGGTGGAGCACTAAGGGATGAACACATGCCGCGGACGTAAGATGGTGTCGCATGAGGGAGTATGTTGGTGAAGGCATGCATCATGACTACATTCATACTTACATTAATAAGAGTATTTAGGAGTGTTTGACTTTACTGCTTTATCATTACTGCTTGACTGAATTGATAACATGTTAACCTATGCTTTATTGTTCCACTGAGTTGATCACTCACTCCCACGTTACGGGATGGTGTTGTACACACCAACCAGACCCTGTTGTAGTTACAGGTGATGGCGATGCTTATGAGACGGAGCCGGACTTTTGCGACAACGAGGATGCCTTCTTGTATATGCTGTGTTCTGGCGGCTTCATGCGAGCCGTGTTTTGATCGACGGGGTTACAGGATGTTGACTAGAGGACCTTACACATTTGGTATATTTTGGAATTGTACTTGTAATTAATTAACCTGGTAATGTTATCACACTTTGGAGACTCACCACAGTTTATATATTTTATATTTTATATATCTATCACAGTCTTCCGCTTGCAATTTAACTGTCTCTGGAGTATGATATGCTGTTTTGGTATAATCCCATTCATGTTTCAATGCTCTCATCATAATCATTATTATCTGTGTTGCATAAGTGATGCGTTGGAACTCGGGAGCTGAGCTTTGCTCGACCCTCGATTTTCAGGGCATTACATCACCAAATCAGTGTAGGCCGACAGCTTGAATACAGTGTCCCATACTACCGTATTCGGCTCATGAGTGGGTTGCTCACTGGTCACTACGGGGAGGCTCATCGCCCCAGCGTAGGCCGATAGCTCGGCCACGGTGTCCCATACCACCATGTCCGGTTCAAGAGTCTTAGCGGATCGAGGTACCATGGTTGAACGGGGTTTCGCTGGTGATTTCAGTACCTTAGGTTCAAACAATAGCGTCCATACATGGTGAACATACAATAGGCAAATCGGGTTACTTGGCAAGGTCGACTAATACGAGCGCACATCGTATCGATCGACATGAAGTGCGTAAGCACTTAGTGTATAACTTATACGTCGATAATCCGCACCTTACGCGGTAGAAGCGAACGAATTCGCTAGAAACTCTAAGGCTTCGTCAACGATGGTACATCAACCTATAGCATGAGTTAAGTCAACTATCTCGCCACTTGTAACAGTTGAAACCCTAGAATAGATTAGGGTTAGGTTTTCTTACCGAAGAACGAAGTCAGAATCGCCGGAATAATGATTAGATAGGGATGGTTAAGCGCGTAGAACGACAGGATAGAGTACAAGGAATCTTTTCCCACTTCTCTCACACTTTCTCTCTCTTTACTCTCTTCTCTCTCCTAGCATTTTTTCCAAATTCGTATGGAGTAAATGAGAGAGGGTTTAAGGTCCTTATATAGGCCTAAAACTGATGTAAATGGCCTTAGGGCCAAGGTATACTTAGGTTATAGTCAAAGGACGTCTGTTTAAGCTCAACAGAGCACTTCCGGAGCCCCCCTTGAGCCAAAGGTCGGACTTAAGCTCCCTGACAATGGATTTCGGTTGAGTTAAGTTTCAGTCCGATCGGATTTACAGATCGCCCGTGGCGGACCAGTTTCAGTTCAACGGTCCACGATCACCGATCAGGGCCACAAGTACGCTGACCTGTGTATGAAATTTCTCCTTATCCGAGGGTGTATTTGGGTCAGATTCTGATGGTCTAAATCCTTATATTCGGCCCGCAAGCGACAAGTCTCAGATTACTTAAATTTAGATATTTATTTCTAAAATATCCACGTTTCTCACACACTTCACTCCGTGCTCAAGCGAATAGCCCCGAGACACTATCTGGATTTGATTTCCGAGATGGTTGTCAATCCCAGCAAGGCGGTCCTAAGCGTTTAGTCTCGTGGTCATCGGACTTTCGACGTGGGTCCAGCTCCGATACGGAGTTTCAATGTACTCCCGAGAGCAACTGGGTAATGAGATTGATCCTAGATTTTCGGGTAACCTAGCGTCAATGACTCTACAAGTTTTGGGTCTTGCAGATCGTATTTAAAGTGGATCAAGCGGATTTCGTAGCTAATCTAGTCTAGCACTTAGTTAATTTTGTCTAATTCCTAAAGGGTTTGATCCTAAGTGATTTCTGCCTGAGGTGGTACTCGGGTCTTTGTACGAAATTTTCTGAGACGTTACAATCTACCCCCCTTAAAGAAAAATTCCATCCTCGAAATTAGTACATTTTCATACTTCTCGAGAATCTGAGGGTAGTTCTTTCTAACCTCGGCCTGTCTCCCAAGTAGCCTCTTCCTCAGTATGATAGGTCCACAGTACCTTCACAAGTGGGATGACCTTGCTCCGCAATACCTGCTCCTTTCTGTCTAGAATACGCGTCGGACGCAGTACACATGTAGCGTCCTAACTCAACTGTACCTGCTCCCACAGGATAATGTGTGAAGGATCAGGAACGTATTCCTTCAGCATAGACACATGAAATACGTTGTGCACACCAGCAAGTGGTGTGGGTAAAGCGAGACGATATGCGACCACACCCACTCGATCAAGTATCTAAAATGGGCCAATGAACCGCGGCGTAAGCTTCCCTTTCTTGCCAAAACGCAACTCCCTTCATGGGGGAAACTCAGAGGAATACATGGTCTCCAACTTCGAACTCTACCGGTCGTCGTCTCGTATTGGCATAACTCTTCTATCTGCTCTGGGCTGTAAGCAGTCGACGCCTGATAATATCAATCTTCTCTGAGGTCGCCTGTACTAACTCTGGGCCAATTAAACTGCACTCGCCAACCTCTGCCCAGCAATGCGGTGCTCGGCAAGGGCGCCCATACAAGGCCTCGTAAGGAGCCATGCCAATACTCGCCTGAAAACTGTTATTGTAGGTGAACTCTGCATATGGGAGACAGTCATCCCAACTGTCATTGAAGTCCAAAACACAAGTCCGCAGCATATCCTCCAAAATCTGATTCACCCACTCCGTCTGCCCATCGGTCTATGGATGGAACGCGTACTAAACTTCAACTTCACACCCATCGCTTCCTGGATACGAGTCCAGAAGATGGATGTGAATCGTGTGTCTCGGTCAGATACGATCTCTAGAGGAACTCCATGTAGACACACTATTTCTTTGATGTACAATCTGGCCAAGTCATCTACCGAGTTCGAAACTCTGATAGGGAGGAAATGGGCCGATTTCGTTAACCGGTCCACAATCACCCAAATGGAATCATGTCCCTTCCTCGTCTTCGGTAGTCCTGAGATGAAATCCATGGAAATGAAATCCCACTTCCATTCTGCTATGGGCATGGGCTGAAGTAGTCTAGGAGGTCGGCAGTGTTTAACCTTGACCTGCTGGCACGTGAGACAATGAGAGACATATTCTGCTATATGAGCCTTCATATTGTCCCACCAATACGATCTCTTCATGTCCTGATACATCTTCGTGCTACCAGGATGCATCGCAAGTTTCGATCTGTGGGCAGCCTCGAGAATCTCCTGTCTCAAGTCATGAATGTCTGGGACGCAACCAATCTTATTGGATATTGGTCATATATTGTCAATTTTGAACATATTTTTCTATCTTGGCGCTCGAGGTCGGGGTTCGCTTCAATGCCCCTCTGGCTGACTTGAAACCCAAGGAATTTACCGGAGCCAACTCCGAAGACGCACTTTGCGGGGTTCAGCTTCATTTGGTACTCTTGGAGGATGGCGAAAGTTTCTCCGAGATCCACTAAGTGATTGGATGCCTTGATGCTCTTAATAAGCATGTCGTCGACGTAAACTTCCATAGTATGCCCGATCTATTTGGCAAACATTTGATTCACCAGCCTTTGATATGTGGCCCCAGGGTTCTTTAGGCCAAATGGCATGACTCGGTAACAGTAGAGTCCCTTGTCAGTGACGAAGGTAGTCTTCTGCCTGTCTGGAGGATGCATTACGATCTAGTTATACCCAGATTAAGTGTCCAGGAAGGAGAGTAATTTGTGCCCCGCTGTACTGTCCACCAGCTGATCGATCCGAGGTAATGGGTAATTATCCTTTGGACAAGCCTTGTTCAGATCCGAGTAATCTATACAGACTCGCCATTTTTCGTTGGCTTTCTTAACAAGGACCACGTTTACGATCCAATCAGGATAGTGTACTTCCTCTATGAAACCAACATCGAGCAGAACAGAGACTTCATCGGCTATGACTTCATATCGTTCGACATCGAATGGTCTTTTTTTCTGCTTCACGGGTTTGTGATCTGTGTCCACATTCAGCCTGTGGACCATGACATCCGGAGAGATCCCGGATATGTCCTCATGTGACCATGTGAAGACATCCCTGTGTTGTCGCAGGAAAGCTGGTATTTCTGACCGCTACTCAGAATTCATTGACGTTCCTAGCTGGACAGTTTTACTTAGGTCTGCCTCATCGAGCGATACTTTCTCCAGATCTTCCACATATGAGTCCTCTACAGGTCCTCTGGGGTCTAGGACGTTGACTGTGAGGACTTGCTTCACAGACCCTTTTTTTCACTGCTATCGCATAACATCTCCAAGCCTTGCGCTGATCTCCTCGGAGGTAGCCTATTCCGCCCACGACAAAAAATTTCATCATCAGATGATAGGTGGAGATGACCGCTCTCATTGCATTGAGAGAAGGTATGCCCAGAATGACGTTATGTACCGATGACACATTGACAACGAGGAAGTCTAGCATGAGGGTGACTTGATGTTGTCCTTCTCTTGCGGTAAAAGGGAGGGAGATAGCTCCCTCGGAGATAACCCTTTCTCCAGTAAAGCCGTGTGGGGGGGGGAGGTCTTCACAGGTCTGAGGTGCGACCTTAGAATCCTCATTCTTTCGAAAGCCTCAGAGTAGATCACATTTGTCGAGCTTCCAGTGTCAATCAGGATACGGTATACCTTGTGGTTGGCTATGGTCATAGTGACCACTAAGGCGTCATCGTGCGGATGCTGGATTCCTCGCACATCATCTTCCGAGAAGGTCATACTGCACGGGCTGACCCGGAGTTCTTTGCTCGGCCGCTCGGTCATGTGGATGTAGTGTTCCGGATTAGATTTCTGAGAATGGACTTTTCAAACCCTATTCGAATCTCCTCCACTGGATGAGCCACCGAAGATGGTGCGGATTTCGACTGGCTCTTCTACGGTGTTATTCGGATGCTCTCGCTCTTCTTTCTGAGCTGTTTTCTCCTCCTTGGTATATCGGCGCAGATGACCCCTACGGATAAAGGCCTCGATCTCATCTTTGGGATCCATGTAGTCGGCTGTGTTGTGGCTGTGGTCCTGATGGAAATGGCAATACTTGCGTTTGTCTCGATGATCCATGTCGGCCTTCATACAAACAGGACAATTCAGAAGCTTGTGCCCTTTGATGTCCAATAGAATTTGCTCGGTAGATGTATTAAGGGGGTGTATGAGTGAAATTTGCTCTCTGGTTTTCTGCTCGGACGACGATAGCGAGGAGCGCAGTCATCTGGTCTTTTGCTGGATGACTGAAGTTCTTCATTCCTTGGCCTCTTCCCCTTGCCAGTCGGCTCTGTCACATGAACATTTTTGCGGGCGTTGGAGAATTCCTCGGCGTTAGTATACTTTTGAGCTCTGGCGACGAGGTCAGCTAACGTCTTTGGTGGATTCTTTCCAATGGAGAAGGTGAACTTTTCCTCTTTTAGACCATTAAACACGGCAGAGAGTGCCATCTTGTCGTCGTAGTCTTCCACCTATAACCCTTCCTCATTGAAGCGAGCGATGTAGTCCTTTAATGACTCCTTAGGGCATGTTTGGGCGGTGGAATTAGAAGGGATTAGGTGGGATGGGATTCAAAAAACATAATTATTACCCATGGCAGGGATTGTCCCCTGTTGCCTTGTGATAAGATTAATGCCATGCTTTGTTGGTAATACGGTGGTACATTGAATGGATATACCCACCATCATTTGAAATTACTGAGAATAACACACATGTGTTATATGTAAACCGTTCATTTGTTTTGTAACCTCATTTTATGGCATGGGACTAAAAATGAGGTAGATCTAAAACTTATGTGGCCCTAAAGAAGTATTCAACGGTAAGTATTCAATACTCGTTGCTTTCTATGGTGGGGTTCACTTGAGCTTTAAATTTACCTAATTTTTTAGCCCGTGCTCTAAAATAATCTCAAAAAAATGGGTGGACGGTGTGGATATAGCCTACACATCATGATGGGACCTACACAAATTGCTAACATTGAGTGAAATTGGCATGAGACCCAACGCAATTCCATTTAATCTAATTCCAAGCTTTTCCATTCTTCCCAAACATGGAGTGGAATTGGCACAGGACCATATTCATCCCATCCCACCTAATCCCTTCTAATCCCACTGCCCAAACATGCCCTTAGGCTCTTGCTTGATGGTGAACAGGTGAGTATTTGGCTTCCGATTCTTCTTACCGTTTATGAATTGGGTAAGGAATAATCGGCTAAGTTCTGCGAAGGAACCAATGGAATTGGGTTTGAGCTGACGGTACCAACTCCGAGCGGATCCTGTGAGTGTGATCGAAAACCCCCTGCACATCATCGCGTCCGTTATTGTCTGGATTTGCATCCACGAATGATAAGCCTCTACGTGCTTGGATAGGTCACCAGACCCAGAGTATTGGATGACGGGAGGTATCCGGAAC
Organism: Magnolia officinalis; assembly: GCA_021015155.1. Lineage (NCBI taxonomy): Eukaryota > Viridiplantae > Streptophyta > Magnoliopsida > Magnoliales > Magnoliaceae > Magnolia > Magnolia officinalis. The sequence continues at coordinate 1,678 of JAJHSJ010000861.1, read as the reverse complement.
CTCTGTGGCATCACCTCGCTCATGATCGCAGAGGTGAAGGGAGGCTCGGTCTCTTCCATCATTGTTTGAACTACGGCGGGAACTGACGACAGTTGTTACTTCTTTTCTAACGTCAGAATCTTGTTGTTGAGCTCTACAAACTGTGTCTCCCATGGATCTTTGTTTTCAGCCACTATTTCTGTGTTTTTTTTTTTAACTTCAGGAGTTCTCCTTCCCCTCCTCCTTTCTAATTCATTGCGGAGATCCGTTGGTGCCAGGGCTGAGGTAACCGAGGCATTCGTCGGAGCTCGAGTCGTTGTGTTCCGGGCCGGAACTCGGATTTGGGTCGGGGGAGGGTTCTGAACCGATGCAGGCGCCTGAGCAGGTTGACATTGAGGCCCCTCCGGTCTCATACTCCTCGGCGCGGAATGGGCTTCCACAACCGGACTAACCGGTTCTGGAATAGGGTTTTCCTGAGCAGGATGTGGTTGCGGCTCCTATTGCTGCTTCATCTGGTTAACTTCATCACGCAGGGCTTGTATCTCACTCTGTATAATACTTGCTTGCCCGATTGCGAGAACCCTGGGAAGGCCCCGAAGCCGATTCGGCATGAAGTAGCGAAGAGGAACGAGTCTGATCATTTTGGTCCGGTTCCGCAGCTACCACTTTCTTCTTTCCTCTTGCCATTATGCTTAAGAATAAGAACCTGACCTTTCGTATCAGATTCTCACAGACGGCACCAAAAAATGTTGAGGTCAAAATCTAGATTACCCTCCACTCGATGCGGCAAACCTACGACGAGCCTTGGCCCTGCACAAGGGGTGAACAAAGGAGACACTGGCTAAGCCGGAGGACCCTCCGATGCCTAAGTCAGGTCAAGGGAATCTGGGTCTAAGTTAAAACTTGAGAGAGGGTGTGAGATGTTGCGTACCTGTAGCAATGAGATCCCCTTGTATTTATAACTGTCTATCGGACGGTCTGAGTCCGTTAATCTTGACACGATTCACTCGTTTAGTGGGATACTGTGCTCGTGGAGATATTGTCCGTAATTTAAGAATTGTCTAGTGTATCGTGCCTGAGAGGGGCGTATCTGTGGGCGAGATATTCGGTAGTATCTCACTGCCAAAAAATCGAGCAAAGGGTATGGAATGTGAAGGCTTTTGGCTACGGATTTAATCCGTGCTAATTTTGCTATGGATCTAAACCGTAGCCAAAAGCCTAATTGATCCATAGCTAAAGCTTTCCTCCTCATCCCTCTTGCTGGTGCTTAAGGGGCTTCATGGGGCTCAGTGAAATATATGTGGTTGATCTAAGCCGTCTATAAATTCGTATATATAATTTTAGTGGATCAGGCCAAAAAATTTGTAGATTAAATGTATAAGTGGACCACACAATAAGAAATCATAAAATTAAATTTCTATGTTAATTTGTTGTGTGATTTTCTTACAACTCTGATCTGACTCATTTTTTGTATCAGTCCTTAAAATATTTTTAAAAGTATTGGACGGAGTGGATAAATGACATACATCATGGTGGGCCCAACATTCCTAAAACCCATCTCAAATGGCCGTCCGTCACACGCCGCACCCCCAAATCCCTAAACCTTTCCCATTTCTCCGCCCGCACCTCCCAAAATGGCATTTTCATTCCGCCTCACCCTCTCTCTCTCTCTCTCTCTCTCTCTCTCTCTCTCTCTCTC
>JAJHSJ010001907.1:0-34758 GCA_021015155.1 Magnolia officinalis | reverse complement strand
AAATGATTATGAATGTTTAAATGGGAGGGTAACCCCTCTCTCTTTTGTACGTGGTGTGGCCCACAAAAGTAATCGATTGACTTGATTTTTAAGCCCCAGGCCCACCATGGAATGGTGCATCTGACTGATGGTGTTAATGTTCGACATGCATCACGGTGGGGCCCACACAACTCAACCTCATGGGAAGTTCCCATGAGCTCGACGCATAGAACCATTTCCACATATGTGTATGTGTGTGTGTGTGTTCCATCCAACATTTGAAAATGATAAAGAAGAATTAGATTAATCTAAGTATTATATCCTCTAATCCTAACAAGAGATATGATGAAGTTTCTAGTGGATTTTAAAATCCATTACATTTATGAGCCCCACATTGATGCATATGTATACATGTGACTTGTTCGATTGCGAAATCTAGTTGATTTATTATAGTTCCAGAGTTGGGCATCGAGTCGAGTTGGACCAAGTTAGGGTTGACTCGACTCGATCCAGTTTTGAAATTGGCCTGACCCAAACTCGACTCGACTCGGTACCGAGTCCAGCATGCTTGAACCGATCCGAATTCGGGTCTGGCCTGAACTAATCGGACCGAGTCCGACCCAGTAAAAAGTACCGAGTCGATTCGAGTTGGCACTGATTCAAATCGAGAGATGAGGGAGGGAGGGAGTGGAGAGGAGAGAGAGGAGGACGGTGGTGAATCTGGTGGTGGTGGGTGGCTGTCGTGCTTGGAAGAAGAGGGTGGGATGGAGTGGTAAGGATAGATAGAGAGGAGGGTGGTGATGGTGGTGGGTGGTTGTCAGGCTTGGAAGAGGAGGACAAGGGAGGAAGAGAGAGTTTGATATCGGGTGAGGGCAAGGTCGGGTACGGCATATAGGGTTAAAGATACTTAAAAACTAGAATCTTTTATTATATATATACCCGAATCCTAGTCGAGTCAGTTTTGGATCGAATTTAGCATGATCGAATTGAGTTTCGGGTCGAGTTACTGGGTAACTCGAACTCAACTCGGTTTGAGTTTAGATTGGGCGAAGCCTACTCGGTTCAGATTGACTCACCTATTCGGTTCGGGTCGAGTCGGGTCCGAACAAGTCAGACGAGTCGGTTGGTGCCTATCTCTAGTTCCATGGTCCACCAAATACAAGTTTCATTTAATATATTATATTTGTGGAAGGAAGAATTTGATCCCAAAGTGATAGTAAAAAAATAGCATGTTATTTCCATACATATAATCACTGTGCAACAATGGTATTAATTCCACTTGATGCAATTTCATACCATTTAATCCTGCGTTCTAATAGGCTCAGGCAATTTCGGACTGTCCAAACCATGTTTTTTACCGGACCCGGCCCAAACCCGGCCCATTGCCAAACCCTACTAAGGGTTCCAATTCCTTCTCCCTCTCCCTCTTACTAGGGTTTCAAATCCTATCTCTTTCTCGTTCTCGTTCTCTACAGGGGTTTAAAAATCCTCTCTTCGTCTCTCTAGCGTATACGATGGAGAGCTGCAGTTTTTCCAATCTTGCAATAAGCTTGATCGGATGGCCTACTGGGTGGGGTCCAGCGTCGCATCAGCGTTCTTCGCCTCGCTCGAGCGCTGCTCCTGCATCAACCTCTCAACCACCGATCCCGACGACGATGCCGGAGTCATCGACGAAGAAGCCAAGGACCGGCCGCTCATGTTCACAAAACCCATCGTCCACGACGCTCCCGACGATGCCGACAACAAGCTCCCACCCGTCTGATCATCCTCCACTTCCGATCTCAGCCGTCCGTTCCGGTATTTTCTTATCACACGTGATTGAATGGTTAGGATGATATATGTCTTTTATTTTTAATTTTTAGAATTATAGGATTTTTCGCTCCCCGTGGCTTTGCAGAGTATACTCAGATTCTCAGTTCTGAGAAGTGGGCCCATGGTTCTGTAATCCAGACCATTGGTTTGTTACGTCCTGCTGTGGATGGACCATGTGTTCAGAACTTAACAGATTGGATGATCCTAGCCACCCACAATGTTGGCTATTTTCTCAGTTGAATGTGGACTGTTGTTGTATTTCTCTCCGTAGCTGTCTATTTATAGGTCTAAAATTGAAAGGTCAGGATTGTCTTATCAAGGAGATTTTTGGACGTGGCCATCGATTGTGGGATTACAATGAGCCAATGGTCTGGACAACTGAACTATGGACTGCATTTATCAGCAGCATTCAAAAGCTAGAATCCATAATATTAGTTATCAAGCACTCAATGGAACCTTGGATATGCCATATGCCAAAAGTTTCACCAGTCAAATGATCCTAGCCTCAATTGGAGGATTGTTGCACATTGAAAACTAACCATTGGTTGGAGTTCTCCATGACTATTGATTTGGAAATCCTAAAAATCTCCACACCCAATGCCGCCTTTTCAATGATTTTATTAGGGTATCACACGTGTATTTTGCACATGTCTATCTTGTGCCACATGGGTATGTAATAATGCTTGCCGATAGCGCATTTTTGTAACCTAACTTGATAAATACTGATCAGTGTTTTCGGTAGTGCTCGTAGCAGCGTATGCAGGTAGTGTAACTCCCTTGTAGCGTAAGCTACGGGGCATGTAGCGTATGCTACGGAGCATGTAGCGTACACTACAGAGCATGTAGCATGTAGCGCAGGTAGCATAGGCCACCTGATTTTTTTTTCTCAAGTTTTTCTTCTAATGCTAGCTTAACACGTATTTTAAAATGGTGGTGACTCATCCCCATCAGGCGTGGCGCTACATTAGATCAATCTGGACCATCCAAGTTGTGGTCCATATCGTGGATAGAGCACTTAGATCAATCAAGGCTATCCAAATTGTGGTCCATATTGTGAATTTGTGATGTTTCAATAAATAAAAAAAGAAGTCTTACTTAGAGATGTCTAAAGGCAAAGAGACATAGATTTTGCATGGAAATATGTGGTTGATGATCTAGATTCGCAGTCAAGAACTCATAGGAATTATACATTTTGTAATTTTTATCATATTTTCTATTATTTTAATTAAAAAATATTAAGTATCTTGTAGCTTACACTATACGCTATAGAGGGCCAAACTCTATGTTGTACGCTACATGCTATTTAAAACACTGATACTGATTTATTTATTTTTAAATGCTTATTATGGCATCGGTTCTCTCCCAAAAGCCTCTCTCAGACTTGGTATTAGAGCATGCCGCATCTGATCATTGGATGGCAATCACTGCTCTCATTGATTGCCGATCGATGGACATGTGTCATTGCTACCTCCTTGCATTTAGAGTTGATCTCTATGCATAAAGCTCCACAATTTGCATCTCTGTATTGCCAATCATCTCACATTGCTGGTGGTTGTTCACCGCCATTGCAACATCAGCTTCGCTGCCTGCTGTTGCTTGTAGCCCTGCTGTCAGACGACTCTCATCCACATGTTGCCCCTGCTTGCACGCCACACAGTGCCGGTGCTTGCAGCCCATCTCTGCCAGGCATTGCTTGGATGCACCTATGCTCCCGGCCATTGCATCTATGCTACTTGCATGCATGCGCCTCTGCTGCCGGTTGTAGCCCATCATTGTTGTCCATTCGGTTCCCGCTCGTGTTGTCCATTCGGTTCCCGCTCGTGTTGTCCATGTCAATCCGTGGATGTCGTCCATCTTTCTTGCCCATCTGATGCTGTCTTATGCTGTTCGCTTTCCTTGAATTCATCGCATACAGTTAATGCATCATGTTTTGTGCATCATCTCTATCTTCCTCCTCTGCTTTCCTTCTCACCCAATTATTAACAAATACCAACTTTGTCTCCATCAAAGTTAATGACACCAATTATCTCGTCTGGAAAATTAGATGTTGTCCATTCTATATTCACAAGATCTTGTTGATTACATTAACAACACTATTCAGGCTCCTCAAGTTGTTTTATTTTTTTTCGAAAGATAGGCTCTTCAAGTTGTTGTGGATACATCTAAAGCTGCTACATCAAACAATCTAATTGTCAACCCTGAACATACACATTGGCACCGCGCTGAGTTGTCAACCTTCTTCACCTCACACTTCACAAGACTGTTAGCGAAAGTTGTTAGTCTTACAAACTCAAATAGGAAAAACATGAAAATTGCAAAAAAAATAATAATAAATAAAAATAAAATAAAAATTAAAAAAAAAAAAACCCTAAATTAATCGTAAAATCAATCAAAATTAAATAGAACTCATTAACGAGGATTAAGAGCAAGAAATATACCTCTATTTAGCTTCAAATTAATAGCTCCACAACTGTTTGGACGTGAAAATGGGGGATCTCGTTTCTCCCTTGTTTGGACTCCATTGCCCACAAATTTAGCCAATGGATCTTCTCATAGGGCCTATCAATCTCCTATAATTTCATCTCAAATGGTTTTCTGAATAGATAGAAGCAAATTATTGAATTTTTTTGGGCCAGAAGTGTCTGGCCTTCGAGCGCTAGGGCTTTCGAAAGCACTCTTTCGAATAGCTTTTGTTTAGACAAACTACATTCCAATTTTAGTTACCCACCACTTAAAGTGGTTGTAATTTCTTCAGCCGTACACTGACTTTGGTGCCACATGTGATTATAGGTGTGATTCTAAACATATACTTCATCCACAATAGGACCCACATTTTGGGTGGTTCAGATAGTTATACTATAGTGCTACATGTGAAGAGGATGAGTCACCACCATTTTCAAATGAGTTCTGAACTAACTTTTTTTTGAAGAACAGGTCTTGAACTAACTAACAACACAGGCTAGGAAAACTGAAGATTCCAAAGTTTAAAACCCATATATAGCCAACACAGTCTAGGAAAACTGAAGATTCCGAAGTTTAAAACCCATATATAACCCTAGTGTATACTATTTATGTTACACGCTAGTGGTTGTCGGGCTTGGAAGAGGACGAGGATGAGGGAGGGAAGGAGAGTTTGGGATTCGGTCGGGGTCGGGGTCGGGTGTGGCGTATAGGGTTAGGGATACTTAGAAATTAGGGTTTTTTATTATTATTATTATATATGTACTCAATCCAAGTCGAGTTGGTTTCAGATCAAGTCGAGTCTGACTGGATCGAGTTGGGTCTGAACGAGTCGGACAAGTCGAGTCGTCCCATGCCTAGCTCTAGCTGCCATGTAAGCAGGCCATTGCAAGGAGGATTTGCTTAATAGATTTACGAGAGATTCCAACGTGGGTGTTGGTGAACGTGCGTGATTGTCCACGGTTATTAAAGAGAGTTAGAGAGACCAAAAAAAAAATTTTAAGAAAGAAAAAGAACATCATGAGTAGGAGAAAATTGGCAAACCCAAGGAGGGGCTCCTCACCTTCTTTTATTTAAGATGACAAATATGCATATCTCATCATTTTTAAAAGGCAATTTTGGGATGGAATTGCATTGAATTTTGACGCAAGCTTGCCACAGTATGAAGCAAAAATAGAGCCAATGTGAAATAAATGATAGATCGATTGCATGTGATGGATTTTAGAATCAGAATCTTCCTAGTAACTCCAACTGGTTGTAGGTGATCACTTCTTGATGCCAAATATAGTGAACTATAATCCACAAGAACACCCAATCGAACACTAGTATAGAACGTCACTGGAAGGAAACACTTTGAGCAAGAATTCAAGTGAAATTGCTCCACCAAATAAGAGCATCATACCCCTTGAGAGAAAAGGCTAATCTGTTTATACATCAAAACTATTTGAAATACAGAAGATTATGTATCTATATAGAGAGAATTCACACCCAATACAAGCCTATGGCTTTTATTTGGAGTTCCTATTAGCAACTAAGTCCCATAATCCAATAGAAAATTGACACTTGGAGTAGGTAGCAATGTCTCACCGGGACCTTGTAGGCGTCACATGGCCAGGAGGGTAGTGGTTACTTCTAGCAAGAGTCCCCACAGTTGGGTTAGCAATGGTCACGTTGGGAGGTGGGCAACCTCAAATATGCATGGTACAAACAAGTGGATTTTGCAAAAAAACAATTCGTCTTCTCATAAGGGGTGGGAGTTCTACAAGAACCTGTTGACGGGGGAAGGTTGGGGGAGACTACAGCTTGATAGCTTGTCTTTCAACCATATCTTGGCAGTGAAAGTTGATTCTTTAGTGAAGTCAGTTTCTGGAGAGGAAGTTAAAGCTGGGATAGATACCTTGTGTAGAGGCAAGGCACCGGATAGCTTTCCTTTGGCGTTTTTCTAGGTTTTGTGGGAGCTGTTGAAGGGCGATGTGGTCAATTTTTTAGCAGACTTTCTAATAGAAGTCAGTTATGTGCCTTGTCCATTTTCATTATCCAAAAAAAGAAGTTTAAGGGACTTTGAACCTAATGCCTAATTAGGGGTCCATACAAGATCCTAGCGAAAATCCTAGCTTCCAGGTTTTGTGGAGTCCTAGCAAAGATTATCTCCAATATCCAAGGGGCATTGGTCATTGGTAGACAAATCCTGGATATCACATTTGTTGCTATATCGATTCGTGCCACAGGGAAGAATAAAGGGCACCGTCTATAAGCTTGATACTGAGAAAGCGTGCGATCACATGAAGTGTGACTTTCTTGACTACATGTTGAGGAAGTTGGGATATGGGCAAAAATGTAGGAGGTGGATCTAAGTTTGCATTCATTCAGCCAAGTTCTTTGTTCTAACTATGGGTCCCCCAAAGGCTTCTTTTAAGGCTTCGAGGGGTCTCTGGGAGGGGGATTTTCTTTCTCCTTCCTTTTTTTTTTCCTATTTCTTTTCTGGTTCGTGGTGGTAGCAGAAGTTCCTGGCAAAATGCTGGATAGAGGTCAAATCATTGATCTCATCAGTGGGTTTAGGGTGGAGAACACAGGGTTCCAGGTTTCCCATCTCCAGTTTGCTGATGACACTCACGTTTTGTGATGCAGAGAAGGTTATGGTGGATAACTTGAGGAAAACCGTAAGGTGTTTTGAAGTAATGTCGGGCTTGAAAGTGAATATCCGTAAAAGTGAAATGTTGGGGATCAGAATAGCCAAGGAGGAGGTGGTGAGGCTTGTGGAGATTTTTCTGGTGCAGTATGGGTTCCTTTCGGTCTTCATACCTCTACCTCATGTTATGTGTGGGCAAACACACGAAGCACATGTTGGACAAGATTTCATACCTTGACCTTTTGGAGATATACTTGCAGTCTTGCACTACTTTTCCGACAGCACATGGTTTAGGTCCCTGTAAAATGGAAAGTTATTATTTATAATTGTTTTTTGCAATATTTTGATTCCTAAATGTGTAAATATGTCTTTTAGGGGGCGTTTGGATCTTAAGTTACTTAAGATAAGCTACTTACGCCTCAAGTAACTTATCTCGGTTTCTACTTATTAAGCTGAAGTGATTAAGTAACTTTGAGTGAAAAAGTTATAATTGATCATAAACCAAACTTATCTCAAATAAGGTACTCATCTACTGCTGTAAGTAGAAAAAAGTAACTTATTTGATGGTATCCAAACGGCCCCTTAATATCTCCTGAAATTCCATTGGAAATTTCACCTTTTTCCCCAATGGTTCCCTCACTCAGCAATATTTGGAACTCAGCGATATCTTTCCAAATATTGGCAATATTGATACATCATACATGTTTGTCGATGCATGTGAAGATACTGACACTGATACTCTGAACACCAAGCCTACCCCAATTAATTGTGATAAGGTTAGATGATGATGATGACAATGGCGTTGAACTTGTTTCTTCATTCCAACCATAGAGAAAGTTTAAAAAGTCATTTTAGGTTAGAGATGTGCTTACTTTGGGAATCAAAACTTAAGATCTGGCTAATATTTGATGAATTGAAGCGGCATAAATCATTTTGAGAAAACCTTTTGAAAAGGATAAATTAATAAATAAAACCATTTTGAGAAAAACATCAGAAAAAAAAAAGAGGGTAATTATCATTTTCTTCTCTTCTTCTTCTTCTTCTTCTTCTTGTCTTTCATTATAATGGGCCATAATGTATTAAATCATTAGGGCCTATTTGGTTGTGTTTCAGCAAGTCAAGCTGGCAGACAACATTCATGCGAGAGAATACTCTGATACTTCATAAAATATATGTTAAAAACCTTAAATGATGATAGATTCTGGTGTTTTACATTTTTTCTGTTTTCCTATTCATATGTTTTTTGGGGAAAGAAAAAATTCAGCCAATATAGGTCTGTATCATCATATACGCCCCATATCGTATCCTTTTTGGGCCTAGCCAATACACCGACCAGTTGTGAATATCAAGTATTCGGTTTCAGCAATAAGATAAGGAGGCTTACTTCACATTTGGAATTGCACAGGAAAGACTGTTATTCAAAACCTTGGTGTAGATGCACCTTTATACAGATAGCCTTTTCCACTACTCAATACTTCTAAAATTTGTAGACATTAGGAGAATTTTATATGGATTTTCCAGCCTCATCCTTGCACCTCTTGTGATGGGATTCATATCTAATAAGAATCTTGCTATAACACAAGGCCTTCTTTCCTATAAAATGTGTTTCCTTATTTAAAACCCCCATAGAATGGTCCTCAATGACTAAAACAAGGCCTCAAAGAAAAGATATGTCCTTATGATCCTACAATACTGCATAATTTCATTCCCAATTTTATTACTATACATGTTGCCTCCAAATATTAGGCCAGGTCATCTTCATGGTGGGGCTCACCTAATGCATGGATTGGATGTACAAATTGCGTGTAGAGGTGCATGTGTGGTGCCAAAACTCCTTTTTTTTTTCGTCATTTCTTAATTATGCTGGTGATTCTTCTCTTCTTTTTTTTCTTTTTTTTTTTTTGAAAGGTAACACTTCCAAGGATTAACCCTGGATCAATCACACGCACTGCACTGTCTGCACCAACTCATCTAATGAGTGGGAAACACATTTGATTTATTGCTGGTGATTCTCTTTCCACCAAAACGTTATAATTGATTTAAGGCGTGTTTGGACACACCCTCCAAAGGGGCATTTGATGCCTAAACACTTTTTTGTTTCAAATGGCAGTTCATGTTGTGCGTTTGGATTTAAAAGAGATGAAAAATGTTGTGGGTTTGGATGCACTTTGCCAACCCCCCGTCTCATCTCCCGCTCGCCAAAATAGGCACTAAAATGCCGACTCAGCAAAAACCATCCAATTGGTTTTTGCCAAGTCGATCAAAGGCAGGCTTGAAACCCCCTTTAGAGGAAGTGCATCCAAATGGGCCCTTAGGATTTTTTTCATGGGGTTCTTTTGATTGGGTGGTTTAGACATCATATGCTAGCAAGATTTCTAATTGCAGTGAGTTTTGTAATTGTTTTGGTTTCTCATTGTTGCTTGATAGGAAGTGGATATTACTGAGTGGTAATCGTGGTTTCACCGGCGTTGTGGTGAGGGAGCAAGAGTGGGAGTTCACAGAAAAGATAAGAGCTAGTACCCCACCTTAAAAATGCATGTACAAAGGTATATCAGAGAAATAAACATGGGTGTTTGTGTCTTCTTTGGTATATGGAAACCAGGTCTGATTTTACTAGCAGAAAAATAAAATAAAATGTGGGCCGTGTTTGGATGCACATGTAAATTGGATTGCAGACATTTGGTTTTCCATTTCCTCTCTCTCTCTCTCTCTCTCTCTCTCTCTCTCTCTCTCTCTCTCTCTCTCTCTCTCTCTCAGGTATGAAACTGGTATGTATCCAGCAGGGGTGCAACTCAGGCCAGTTGCTACGGGTTGAGGGTCAACAAGAGCTTGACTTCAAGAGGACCCAACCTGCAACCTTACCCGAACCGAATTCTAATCCAAGCTGCCAACCGGAAGTCCTCTATGCTCAATCCAGCCTGAACCAAACATATGTTACTATTCCAAACCCGACCTGAAATTGCCAAACCCAAACCCAACATGAATTCAAATTGGGTTGGCATTTTTTAAACCTGAACCCAACCCGAGGACCTTAACAATATGACCCTGTTGATACATGTGTGACTGTACACGTGTGGCCACATGGCCCTTTCCACAACCATGTTTTGAAAAAAAATCTCTTCTAGTTGGGTTGGGCTGTCAGGGTCCTCAGATTGGGTTCACTTGGAAAGCTCCAACCAATTTGAAATCAGGTTGGGTTCAGGTTGATCAAATTCAGGTCGTGTTGGTGTTAAGGTGGGAACAATCACATAGGGTTTATATTGAGTATGAATGAGTTTAGGGTTGGAATCTGCGTTGGGTACTATCGAGCTTGGATTGACCCACCTGGGTTGCAGCCCTATTTGTATTGCCTAAATACAGACCAGCATTGTCCATGAATGATATTAATACACCAATTTGGTGGCAATGGGTCTGGTCGGATCAGGTCGGCCTGAAGCAGGTTGAGGACACAATCTAAATGGGTGAGCTTGGGCCAGAGAATGTACCTATTTCATGTGGGTTGGGCTTGAGTTCGACCTTACTGACTTGCCCATATATGTTTCCAATGAGATGGGCTAAATGTCCTGACCCGACTCAACCCAAAACCCGAAAGAAAAGAAAATACATTTAGATACATAGACATATGATATGGGTCTCTTACACCTTGTCTGCTGCCCAAGAATGGACGTTTAAGAAGAGATACCACAACCGTCCACATTACACTTAGAAACCTCCAATATTGAATATTGTTGAAACATGTTCCATTCAAGGTCGTTTACAACATTTGGTGGTGGGCGAGGCAACCTCTAGGGCTGGACCCAGGCTTATTATGAATGGCCCACACACAGCGTCCCACTATATAGAAATAATGGATGGTTTGAAGAAACTTATTAGAGGTTTCCATTCATGATATGTAGTTGGAAGACACTCGTTAGATTCAGAATATCACCTTCTAATTATCCTAAATTAAAGAAGAAGAAAAAAAAATCCTTAGATTGTACAATTTCAAACCTTATGATCATCTGACTCTTTTCTTACAGGCTGGCCAGGCCCAATCAGAGCTTAGAGCTGATGGTCCACTGATAGATTTGGTTTCTAATTAAGGGGCTCCAAATTCCTCCCATGACAAAGTGGCTGGATATTCACTTCTTCACATAATAACGCCCACCCACAATCCTACAAAAGGAAATAATAGATAGAAAGCTTATGATATGGCAGTGGGCTAGTGTGCCCACCCAATGAGGGGATAGGCCTGATTTTCATAAAATGTGATCATCATGGTGTGGTCCACCACCCACCTTTTGCACGGATCAGATATTCTACACGTGCATGTTTGTGGGAAAAGAATGGTTGGATGTGAAAGTTCAGATAGAGCTGTGTCATTTCTCTTCCCCAATATTACAGCCGTCCCAACGCTGCCCCAATACTTCATATGATTTGGAAGCTGTTTTGGACCCTCGTCCGCTTCTTTTTTTTCGTGATAGGAACTGATCACCTACATCTGGCCGTCTTTCTTGCCAGCACATTACCAGTGAGAACATCTAATCCGTTCAGAAGATGGGACCGATCACGACGATCAACCGTCTAAAAAAACTGGCCTCTCGAGTCACCATTTGAGCTACAACAATGCTTACTATTTGTAAGCCACTGATTTCGACAGTGTGGCCATCATGATGATTAGACGGGCATGATTTTTGCCAGTTGATCTTCACAATGCGTCCCACCATATTTGCATGGCTCAGATGTCTCGCACGATCTACATGCCTTCTGAAAATTGCAAATTTGGTCCGTCCATCATTCAAAAACTAGTGATGGATCAAGTAGCTATGGGTTCTTAGTTGGACTTTTGGGCAGTTATCTACGAGGTAGCACACTGATTGGACGGTCCAGATCCATCACCATATGCGCCAATCAACAGTTTGGATACTGGGGCTATCATGACTCTCATCCAAGGCGTGCGCAACAACCAACCGTGGATTTCACATAAACATCACAGTTTAGATCATCATCTAACCGTTCATGGACAATTAGCAGTAAACCAAGCACATATCAGAATAGGTCAGATATACACTGGGAATTCGAGCAGTTGGGGGCCCACCTGTGATGTTTATGTGAAATCCAAACCATGCATCTGGTGAGGCTCCTCATGTTCACCCCACTTACAAAAAATCGTCCTGATCCAAAACTGGGGTGGGCCACCCAACGGAGAAATTTCACTTGAGACGGTTCACCTGAGTTTCTTAATGGTTTGCACTTTGGTGTGTCCCTTCATCCTTCTAGGGCCCACCTAATGAATGGTTCTGATAGAATATACAAAACACAGCAGACCCTAATTCCATCTGGAAGTTTCCATAGTGGTTTCACATGGGGCCCATCTAATGGGGTTGCACGGTACTCAACTCCGTGGGCCCTAGACAGCTCGAACTAGTAGTGAGTGATTACCGTCCATTCACTGTAGCAACTCATCACATTTACTCCGATCCAAACCGTTCAAAATCTGTGTCCCGCTGTATGAGACAGGATCCTAAAATCACAACACTCGATTAGCTCTAGAACCCATTTTGTAGCGCTTCAATGGTTAGATTATCTAAGAAAATATAGCATTTTGCCAATTTTGGCTGAAAACAAGAACAGCTACAGAAAAACTGCATTTCCCTTCTTTCAATCGCATGCAATTTCTTGGATAATCAAAGCCTTTCCATTCAACTAATCGACCGTTCGATTCGACCCAAGGGGCTTCTTTCCTTGATCTGTGGTCCTGAAAAGAGTACAAAAAATATTCTATAGTACGTTTTTAGGATAGTTTTGCAGTGAATCCAATCCATCCATCTGTGGATCCCATGCATGGATGGTAGGATCCATATTGACAGTTGCCCATTTCAACCATCACAACGAAAATAGATTCGACAGGAGAATCTGATGGCTCAGATGGTCTGTTCAGTTCAGTTCTCAACCAAGGATTGGGTAAACCACACATTGCACGAATTAGGGTTTCAAGGGCATTTTTATGATGGGCCCCACCTAATCAACAGCCCAGATATTGCACGTGCTAGACATCTCGCTATAATACACATGGCAGACTATCAATCGGGGCCGTCCATCTTGTGGGCCCAACTATAGATTGCAAAAGTTTCAAGATCCACATAGATTGGAACCACCCAATAATCTCATCCGTCAGAAAAGTGGGGCCTACAAAGAGAAGGCAATGAAGAAAAATCTTGATGGTCCAGATTCAGTAATGGAAAGCGAAGAATAGAGATGGTTATGATCATTTGGTTAGTGTGATTTTTAAAACGTGGGCCATCCATGATCTGTGCCGTTAGATGGACAGTCTCGATTGAAACATCTCCTGCCACGTGTACTGCGGGGAAATGTAGGGACCACCAAATGAACGTTCTGGACCCCCACAAACACGTGCCACGTTGGCACGTGTGGTGGTTTTTTTGGTCATTTGAGGTTTGAGAAGAGTACATACTGGAGATGAGAGCCTTAGGCCTTGTCTTGAACAAAATCCGCTGCCGAATTATTCCAATAATTTCCAATTCTGCCCTTGAAGAAACACGAGGATTGGGCTCATCTTCCTCAACGACTTTCTTTTTCTTCAGTACTAAGAGTGGCTTCTTCAGGGGTATTTTCGTCCCTGATAATTCATGGTATCCAACGGTGAAAGTGAAGTTCCCCTGAAGAAACAAGAAACAGATTGAAATGAGTCGTGTGTGTTTTCACTACTACAAGCTGGGCTCCACATCTCACGTGGAAGAGTGATAGATCAATCGAGACCGTCCGTGTAGTTACCCGTGCTGTGGATGGACAATGGTTGAAATTACAAATCCAGCAGATGATCCTAGCCGTCTGATCGACGCCTTCAAAGCAGAAACAGCTGATGGTCAATATCCAGTGGGGAAATGAAAACCCATTCATGCCAGTAGATGGACCGCCACGATCGATGCATCACCCAGCCACGTGTACTGCAGAAAGATGTCCTTGGATGTTGAAATTTGAAAATTCTTGGATTGTAAGAAAAACCAACCTGAGAGGAAGAGTGGCAGAGCCGTCCAATTTCTAGGTTTTGTATCCGATTCTCGATGGACGGCTGAGCTTCGACGACGCCCTGCAGCTCTATCATGGCCCACTCAGGGCATTTCCCTTCACCGCAGCTGCACTTCACCTGAATCTGCATTTTTTTTTTTTTTCTCGGAAGGAGGAGAAACAAAAATCAAAACAGAACAAAAGAAGGTGATTAAAGCGCGGGAGAATTGAATTTTCCCGCCATTTTATGTTGGGAAGGTGGGAGTCGGAATGACGTAAGTGCCCTTTTCGTGCTGTTGGGCCAGCATGTTTTATACGTGAAATCCACTCCGTCCATCAGGTGAGACCGTCAATATTCAGCTCTAGGGACCAAAATTCAGTAAGATCCACAACTCAGGTGGGCCACACCAAATGCATCGATGAGGATGGAACACCAACCATCAGTTTTTGTACGGGACCACCATGGCTTTTTTCTTTCATCAAACCCGTTCATCTCTGAAGGGAAGATAAAAAACCATTCTGTTCAAAGAAAAGGTGGGCCAGGATTGTTTCTCATTGGTGTGGCCCATCTGAATTTTTTTGTTGCGCTGATCTTTTTGTGTACGGTGGAAGTTAGGGTTATCACCTGATGGACGGAGTGGATTTCACACATGGCGTCCCAAAAGAAATTAGGGATTTTTTTACTAGGCTGCTTAAAAGGTAAAACACCGTCCCAAAGCAGCCATGGCTCGTTCATCTAGACCGTTGATTTGGACCTGTATTGAGAAAATGATCATACCAATCGTGGATGTTCTATCATTGCAAATGATGGGCCCACCTGATATGAAAATCAGGCCAATCCACTCATTGGGTGTACCATGCCAGCAATGTTTTGTGTGCGGCTTGACCAGTAGCTCACCTGATTTTCATACCAAGTGATCAAACCTATGTAAGAATTCTATAACGTGGGCTTTATTGTTCATGGTCTGATTGTCTTAAGGATTGAATAATGTGATCGGGTGTACCAATGGACCCCTCTAAATTATGATACATCCACAAATTCGGATGAGGGGTTGAGTGCATGTGATCCGCACACAATATTTTAAAAGAACAAGATTACCAATCCGTGTGTAGACTTGGGGAGAGAAGTTTTTGATGGGTTTCAAACTCCACGCTCGTCTAACCTATATTAATAAGGTTAGGCCCCAATCCAACACCATCAAAAGAAGAAGTGATCCCATCAGAACTTAAGGGGGTGTTTGGGGCATGGTATAGGGGGTGTTTGGCGCATGGTATTGGGAATGATTAGGTGGGATGGGATTTAATTACCATGGGATAACCTTAATTCCATGCTATGTTTGTAATATGGTGGTACATTGAATGGATATACCTGCCATCATTTGAAACTATTGAGAATAACACATATGTGTTATATCCAAACTGTGTTTTGTAACCTCATTTAATGGCATGGGCTTAAAAATGACAGAGATCCAAAACTTACGTGACCCCAAAGAAGTTTTCAACAGTAGGTAATCAATCCCCGTTGCTTTCTATGGTGGGGTTGACTTGAGCTTTAGATCTACCTGATTTTTTGGGACATGCTCTAAAACGATCTCGAAAAATGGGTGGACGGTGTGGATATAGCCCACACATCATGGTGGGACCTATGCAACTTGCTAACATTGAGTGAAATTGGCACAGGACCCAATGCAATTCCATCTAATCTAATTCCAAGCTTTCCATTCTTCCCAAACATTAAGTAGAATTGGCACAGGACCAATGCAATTCCCATCTCACTTAATCCCCTTTAATACCATGCGTCAAACGCCCCCTAAGGAGAAGAAGACTCCAACATCCAACCTACAGTAGCAAATGCATTCCTATAGCTCTTCTGATCTCCATGTGCGATGCATGACAAGATCCTTTTGCAATTTCACATATAGTTTTATAACATTATCTACTCCGTTATTTATATTATTCAAGTACTTTACAAATATAACTCTTTGGTAGAATTATCGTGCAAGCAACATCCAGACAACTTATCCAAATCATACTTGTTTTCAAAACTTATTTATAAAAATGTTACCGAAGCGTAAGTTAAGTCACAATTTAACTATTTATAATTAATAACGTAAATGAAAAAATAAGATAAATGAAGTGTCGACAATAAAAGAAAATTATAATTAAAATAAGCTTAAGATGTATTGTAGTGTTGCTATATTTAAAGGAATATTTATATTTTATCAATTTTTAAATATGTTGGTAAGAGGGTTGCAATATGATAAGAGGGTTGCAATAAATCTACCCTTAGACTACAATAAACCTGATTTGCTTCATGAAAAATTATGATTTCAACTTGCAAAACAAAAAATTGCACTCTAAATGCATTTTTGAGCAGTATAGTCATGACTTCTTTATTTTTGCTTTTAACATCCTGACTACTTCAACTTTTTGCAACTTACACCATTAATTTTTGTAGTTTGCATTAATTTTACAAAATGCCTCAAAATAATAAAATTATGAAAAGGAACATGTAGAAAATAGATTGTTGTTGCACTCAAATGACTTAAAGAATACTTTGAATCTCTTCAATAAATAAACATTAGTCCTTTTATGGTGTCTTTCATTTAATTACAACCTTTCATCGTAATTTAAATTCAAAATTCTTAAATAAAAACATCATAGTCATCAACCAAGTGTCACGAAAAATAAAAACACATAACAGTAAAACTCAGGCCCAAATATAAGTTGGACCCTAGTAGGCGTATGCTTGGTCCGCGAATTATGCATAACAGGGCTCAAATCCCATTTTATTACAGCTCTTAATTCAAAAGTAAATTTTACATTGAAACTTTTAATTTGATATATAAATTCCACACAAGTCTTAAAAGCCACACTTACATGGGTCATGCGTCTATATTAAAATAGTTGGTAAGTTTGCTTAAGACGGTCTATTAATTGAGTTTGAGAAAGAATTGGAGTATATCCACAACTAGCCCATTTGTTACTCGGGTTAAAAAGACACATCCACACCCATGCGGCCATGCCCGTCTAAGTACACTCATACATACCCATGTCAGATTGGATTTGGGTACTCATTGGGTGCACCCACATCCGTTGTAGACAAAGGACATTAAAAACGAAAAAGAAGAAAGAAAGGCTCATGCCTCAGTGGTAGACTCATGAGAGTTTCAACATGAGGTCATGGGTTTGAGTACCCATTGTGGTACCGCAACATTAGGCATTCAAGTCCTTCTATTTGCTCCACCTGAGCATTCGATGTCAACTTTTTTAGCCATGAGATGAGATTTTGCTTCATTTTTTATTCTTATTTTTTCAGGATGAAAATGTCATTCTGCCCACCTGATTTATTACACGGCCCTCGCTTGCAAGGAAAGGTTTCAAAGAGGAGATTATGGGTCCCACAAAACCAAAATGGGGAGATCTGATTTGTTTATATCGGAAGGAGTTTATTTTATCTTCATTTGAGGCCCACGTGGACCACAATAGAGATAACAGTGGCCTTTTTTTTTTGCAATTGTTTTCTCTTCTGTGATCCATCCTTATTGTTTTCTTCCCTCATTCTTGGGTTCATGCCCTTAGTGGATTTCAATGGAGATGTATTGTGGGCCCCACAATATCGTGTTGGAAACATATATGGGGGCAGACCGACATTCCAACCAATTTCAGGGTTTTTTTTAGAGAGAGAGGGGACTACCACCAAAACAAAAGAGAGGGACCACGTACACCTTTTGTAGGCCAATTATATTATTTGAAAGAATGAGAGCATATGTGAATGTTGAGTAGAATGGATAGATATATGTATGTAACTGTTGAATTAAATTAATCAAAGAATGGACGAGGATGTGAAATGCATGAAGTGAATGTGAATGTTGAATATGAATGAATAAAAATGTTGGTGTGGATGTGGATGTGAACTTGTAATTAACAAAATGCAAATGTGGTTGTAAATGTGAATGAGACAGTGAATGTGAATTTTGAGTTGAATATGTGGATACAGATGAAGATGTGAATGTGGATATGTATAAAGATTTGAGTGTGGGCGTGGATCTCACCTGGGGGTATGGATCCCCCCCTGAGCACTGTGGATCCCCCTTAGACTACCAGGTGATATATGCATTCATACAAATCCACTCCACTTTCACTTCCACTTCCATACCCACTTCCACATTTTCATTCATTCGACTCCACATTCACAGTTTTATAATACACAATTTAAAATTTACAATCAATGCACTTGTACATCCACATTAATACAAATTCACGTCCACATCCACTTCCCCATCCATTTTCATATTTTTATTCATATAACTGAACATTCACATGTACATCCACATGCACTTTCACATTCTCATTCATTCAATTTAAAATTCACATTCACTTCAATATTAATAAATCACATTCACATGTGTATTCATACAATTCAACATTCACAACCCACAACCACAACCATATGCGCATTCATTCATTCAACATTCACAAAAGGGTGTCTGGGTGGGATCCACGGTCACCAAGTGGTATCCATAGTGGATCCACAATGCCCAATTGGGATCAACACTAGCCGAGGGATCTACGGTGCCCATGTGCAATCCACAGTAGCAACTCTTCATTACAACATGTATATATATATATATATATATATATATATATATATATATATATATATATATATATAGAGAGAGAGAGAGAGAGAGAGAGAGAGAAAAAAAAATAGATAGACTACGTATTCTTACATCTATTAGCCATATTAGTTACTCCCTTGAAGAAAAACTTGAAATTGATTGTCAGAGTGAAGTGTTGCTGGATTGAAACTACGGTGTAACGTCTCAGATTTTTATTGTTTTGGATTTTTAAAAAATCCTTGAAACTTTTCGCTATATATAGCTCACATTGTCACTGACTAACCCATAATACTCGAGGTGAGCTTATACGCGAGTGGTGCCGATAAGGAACCGCACAAATCTGATTAATCAACCGTATGAAGGCAACGAATCCGCTCGATTACTTGAACATTGAGTTTAACCATGTGATTTATTCACAGAGAGTCCATTCAGTCAACGTATCACTAACTAATCAAAGACAATCGCAACTAGATAAAGACATACCAAAAGTCGAGACAACTAGGGGTCGGATCTTAATTAACAAACCAAACTGACCCAGTATCTTTTAAGCCTAAGAACCGATAATTTATGGTGATTATAATCAAAGCGTCATTTCCACTAGTCGCGAATAGGCCACACTATAAACTTAGCTAACCCAAACCCTAATCATTGCGCAGAAAAAATCTCGCTACCCAATTCATTACAGAAATGTCCCGATTATCTGAACAAGCTTTAAACCACTCGTTAGTGGGCTACTTAACCCAAGACTATAAAAAGACATTCGTCTTAGTGGGCTTAACGTCCATCACGGGACATCGAGTCGAGGTCGTGTCTCAAATTTCTCAACTTAGACCCGCGAGCCAAGCACATGAGATATGTGAATGCCTTAAGTGAAACTAGCCCTTTTACTCCTTGAATTTGTAACTTTCAAACCGTCGATTCATGTCTACTCATTCTCACCTGGGACGGTGTTTTAAAACATCAACCAGACAATATTATTGATGTAGGTACTTACGAGACCAAATACAGGTAGGCTTATATCAGCTTGTGCCACATTCGTTATGTTTTGGAGGATTGAGCGAAAACTGAAAACTTTACACTTTAATCGTTTGGGTATGTAATTGGAGATTGTATAATCCTTATTTGGGTGTACACCACTTTTTTTATTGTACTTGACCGTTAGCCATATATTTATTGATTTTTGTTATCTTTACCTCGCTTTAGATCCTCCAATTTGAATTGCGCTACTTTGATTACTCGTCTGTGAAATGAATGTGAATCTAAACTAAGCCACATGTGCATTTTCATTTAATTAACACTCAAAAACTCAAGATTAAAGTCTTATACTTGAGTGCCAATTTTTAGGGCGTTACATATGGTCACCTCAAAATGTCGATGGAATGTCGTCAAAATGAAGGTATTGTCAATGGAAACAACGGTCTTAACAACCTTCTTCAATGGTGGTGGTGGTGGTGGTAATGGTGGTTTCCTCCTCTCTCTCGATTCGGTGGCGGTGATGGTCTCTTCTCTCTAAAAAAATAAAGCTCTGAAAACCCTAAAATGAGTTAGAACGTGGATTTAGCCCCACATATATACTTACGAAATGATATGGGGCCCACTGTGCATCTCCATTGAAATCCCCTTCAATCATTACATTAGGGAAATAATTTCGAGGCATGGGCCCAAGAATTGGGGAAGAAGACATCGAGGATGGACTACACCAGAGGAAACATGCCAATAGAGAAAGGCCACCATTCTTTTTATTGGCGCCATTGAAGCCTAGGATGAAGATGAAATCAACGCTCTCTAATGTCCCAGCATGCTCGAAGCGAATGAACGGATCAGATCTCCTAAGAAGTGTGCCCATTGATGTCTTCATGGGACCCGCAATCTCTTCTTCAAAAAAATGTTTGCAAGTTGTGGTCGTATAATGTAATGTCTTGGATTTTCGCTATTTTAAATTTCTAAAAACCCTTGAAAATCTTTGATATGACTAGCCTACGTTGTTGCTTATTGGCCCTTAACGCTCGAAGTGAGCCTATACACGAGTAGTACCAGTAAAGAACCACACAAATTCGATTAATCAACCGTAGGAAGCCAACGAATCCGGCCGATCACTTAAACATCGAGCTTAGCCTCGAGATTTGTTCACGTAAGGTCCAAATCTACTTGACCTATCACTGACTAATTGAGACAACCGTAACTAAATAAATATTTACCCAAAGCTGAGACAAGTAAGGGTTAGATCTTAATTAACAAACCAAATCAATCCAGTTACCCCTTTAGCCTAAAAACCAATGGTTTAAGGTTATTAAGATCGAATCGTCGTTTTCGCTAATTATAAATAGGCCACACTATGAACGTAGTTAATCTAAACCCTAATAATTGCGTACAAGAAATTTTGATACATAATTCATTCCAGAAATGCCCTGATTTTCTGAACAAGCTTTAAACTGCTCGTTAGTAGGCCACTAGTTCCGAAACTATAGAATAATGTTTGTCTTATTGGACTTAATGTCCATTGCTGGTGGAGAATCAAGATAGTACCCACAACTGCGCAACTTGGGTCATAAGCCGAGTGCTTGAAATGCGCAAATACCCTAGGTTGAAGCCTGAAACTTAAGGGGGAGAGAGAGTGAGAGAGAGAGAGAGAGAGAGAGCTTAGGGTGTGAATGTTGGTGCACCCCACCCTTTCATCCCCTCTCTAGTCATCTTGTCGTAACTAGAGGCATCATCGAAGCTTTCCTGGCAACGATTAGATGTAAGTATTGAATCTCACTTGTAATTTAGGGTTCAATAGTTTTTATCTCTAATCTCACAAGCTTGTATGCTTGTTTAAGCATTTCGACAATCTTTCCCTGACACCCTAACCATACGAGCACCGTGAGTTGGGCAAATCATCACAAGGTGCAGACCGTTATCTCTAGGTTATCACTTATCGACCTTTGAGGATCTCAGTTAATGATTAAATGTTTGTAGATGAATTTGTACGTGCTAATATGTAAATATTTCGATTTGTCTATAATATATGTTATTTGTTGGATATGGATGCTCATGTGTTTGATAAAATGCTTGAATGGTGGAATATCTTGCTTTGTCGATGTTCACGTGCTTGATTTAATGCTTAGGTGATTGTATTACTGATAGGGACATCATGCGCACATGCGCACACACACCACCTCCTACGCACATACGTACGCAGAAGGAGAGTCCCACCATCGATCTGGCTCAATGACGACGTCCAGGGAGGGCTTCCTGGCTAGAAGACAGTTTTGGTTTAAAAGGGTGGGCCCGATAGTCAAGAAAAGCCCATCATGGGATCTCATGATCGTGGCCCACTCGTCGGATTGATATCATATTTTAGGTTTTGCTTATTGTTATTATTTAGAACATCATGAACGCTTTGAATTTCTTTGTTTGGTTTTTATTTTAGTTTACTTCATCGCCAAGTGATAGGTTGCGCAAATGGTGCAAGTTTTGAGGTATAAGATTTTTCCTATAAATAGGCATCCCTTGTGGTTCTTTTCATTGATTGAAGCTTAATTTAAAAAAAAACTCTACTTTATTTTTCTGCTCTCTTAGTGAGTTGTGGAAGAATTCAAAAGTGGGTGTGAAGCCCTCATTTTTTGAAGGGCTAACTACCGTGGTACGAAGCTACATTTATCCTCATCCGTCCCTACCCTCTCCCATCCATATATCTCATCTTCTATCATCATTATTGATTTAAATTTCTTAACATTTGCAGTTATTCATCCCCTTACAGCCAGTTTCCATAATTTGGACCTGTAGGAGGGCTGAAACTTCGGCGGAGCATTACGCCTCAACCTTACGTCGGATCATCGTCAAACTTAGAGGGATTGGAGATCTCCCCCGGTCGACCAAGGCATAAGTGTCACTTTGAGGAGGCGGGCTTCCATCACACGTGCGGCCAACCCACCCGCGCACGTGCGTAAGCCCCGGGCCACCATCTACACGTAGGAGCTTTTTTTTTCGGGTCAGGTTTTCTCTAGCTTTTCTCTTTTCATTCCTATTTCTTAAACCCTAGCCTTAGTTTGCATTAGCCCTAATTTATTTGCCCTTTTTTTTCACCATAGGGTTCCTTGAATTGAAATTGGAGAATCCCTTGGATTAGGGACTGATTCTTATGCATGTGTAGTTGATTTCTATTTCCCTTTGACATCATTTGACTTATATTTTTTATTGGTCCAGCCCTAGCCTGTGTCGGCCTGGACCCGCATAGATTCCCCTTTCATTGAATGGTTGGACTATCATGTGGGATGTGGAATTTGTGTAATTGTTATAAACTAAGGTGATTTTAAGCCTGAAATCTCACATATCATGTTTAATTTCATTCTTGCATCAATTACTTTATGCATGCCCACATGTTTGATTTAATGCTTTAGTGAATGTAGTACCCTATGGATGCTCATGTGTTCGATGAAATACCTAAATGGTTGCGTAGTGAAATTTATGCTATAAATTGTGTAATATAAAGTTTAGTCCATAGAAACACTTAAAATTGCTAAGATGTTAGGTCAGCCGATAAATCACTCAAATCAAGGGGTGACCCAAGTTAAGGCGGCCACCCTAGGCTTGTTCAATCGACCCGGGTTGAACACGGATGACCGATAGTAGTTGGACTATATGGGCTGCTTGCACCCAATGCCAATTGTGTCGTGATTCTCCCAGGTCAATCAAATTAGTCCAGTAGTTGACCAATCATGTATGTTCACAATGTATGACACAACTAAATGAAATCTAAGATACTCCGTTCCCAATGGATGTGTCCATTCATAACCGTTAGTGCGATATGATCCCACTAAGACTCATGAGCCGGGCATGGTGGTATGAGATACCGTGTCCGAGCTGTCGGCCTATGCTGGGGTGACGAGCCTCCCCATAGTGACCAGTGAGCACTGATGAAGGTGATAGATCATTGTTCGAACGACCCCCATCAAATTATCCGGCCGATGGTTCCGTGCCAGAGTACCGTTTGAACGACCCGGGCGTGAATGAAATTGGGTGACGAGCCCTTTTCTTTATGTGTTTTTGGTTTTATGTGATAAACCCGCACCTCTGTAACACCCCAACCACTGTTCATCCGGGCTGTGGTCCGATCGTGGGTTGTCATTCGGGTTCTTGATGTGCGATCGGTCGGGCTTCGAAAATAGTGCTCCAGTCGGTTGGGGCAGCGTGCTATAGGCTGTTACAACCTCAGAATTGAGTGATCATACTCGGTTTGGGTGACGATCCATACCAGGTTGATTCTCATACATTTAGGTATCATACCATATCTTTGGAATTATTGATTTGTGATATAAACGGGTGATACCTAAATTTGGATCAAGAGACATTGGTAAGGAGCCACTACGTGCGGCAACGAGTCACGTGATTCGGATAAGGACTCGTGATATAACGTTGGTATCTTAGCTTCATCAATATGTTGGATGAATTGAACTTAATAATTACCCGGCTAACATGATCATTCACTGCATCGCATTAGTTTAGAATGTGACGAAACAGACGTTGAAGTCGCATGTTGAGGAAGTGTTGTCATTTGCGAACCAAGTGGTTGGAGTCGCATGTGAGAGAGTGTTGTTTGGAAAGGGCATGCATCATGTCATATCTTTATATGCACATTCAACAAGAGTAGTTAGGAATTGTTTGATTTCTTGTTTATCATTAACTGCGCTAATTGTGTCGATAACATGTGTAACTTAGAACAAATGGAACCACTGAGTTAGCTACTCACTCTCACCTAGGACGGTGTTTTAAAACACCAACCAGGTATATCATTAATGCAGGTACTAGTGAGACCTCAGACAGGTAGGCTTATATCGGGTTGTGTCAACGCCGTTATGTTTTGGAGAATTGGGTGTAAATTGAAAGTTTTACACTTTAATAATCTTAGGTATGTATATTGTGGCTTCTATAACCCTCATTTTGGGCAATCACCACTATTTGTATTGTATTTTTGCTCTTAGCCATACATTTATTGACTATTGTTATCTCAACCTCACTTTGGATCCGCTAATTTGAATTGCGCTACTTTGATTATTTGTGTGTAAAATGAATTTGAATCTGAATGAAGACACACGTGCATTTTCATTTGGTTAACACCTGGGAACTCGGGATTAGAGTCTATGTACTCGGATGCCGAATTCGAGGTGTTACCTATAATGGAACGGGTAGATAGAACGACAGTTTCATCCCAAAAAAAAGGGCAAAATCTCATCTCATGGCTAAAAAATTATAGCACTACGAGAAACTGATCATTTTATCGCCTATGTCGTATTATAAGACTGTTATAGTAAAAATCCTAGTCCTCCCGGCAATCCGCGTCTTGCTAGGCACGCACGTGTGCAATAAAGCTCATGCATACGTTACACAAGTACCAACAATTCATGATATACCAGAGATCCAATTCATCCATAAAAAATGCACCACTGTATTGATGCTCAACACTAAGAATAAGGTTGATCTACTTGTCGTGTGGGCCACGGTTTGCAAAGCAAATGTACATCTATGAAAAACTTGGGTGAAGTTTTTTAACCCATACACTTATTTGCAATTTTGGGGTCAACAGGCTTAGAATACCATATTTATTTCTTTAGAAAACATATAAAATGTGGTCTACATGCTGAGTGTTGTCTCTTAGTTTTGTTTTTGGTCACATGTGGTGTGCGTAGGCGTGCTAGAACCGATTGTGCGACTCGACTCAAATCGAACAACTTTGACCCCAAGCTCCAAGATAAGAAGATACATCAAATTCGATCATATATGACCGAGACTTGAGAAGATCGGTTGCCTATTCAGTCAGTCACACAAGATTGTTTCAAGACGATAAGGCAATTGTCGGAGAGTTGGGTTCTTCATTCGAAGATGGATCGCAATTTACCTTTCGTACAAAATGACTTTTAGTATACTAGGAGAACAGAAACAATTACACAGGATAGGACTATTGGAAACCTTTATGAATGAAGAATTGATTGCATTAAAACTAAACTAGTCCAACACGAGAGCATATACGTATATTACAACTAGAGATTATCAATACTCTTAAGATAGAGTTAAAGATGTGATAAGAAAAGATAAATAGATTGGTTTATTTGATTGATGTGAGATAAGTTGTTATGTTAATTTACCGTTGTATTTATAAACTTCTATGCTATACAAATATTGTGCATTTCTCTTTAAACTTTTGGCCCAAGCCTGTCATGAGATGATGTGTACTATCTAGCTCAGCCAATGATGTGTACTATCTAGCTCGGCCAAAGTTTTACTTCGGTAAAGAGTGCTTCATGGATCTTTTGTATGCTATTTCTTGAGTGCAATGATGCATGTATTTTTCTCACACGGTTGTTTCAAGAACGGTTAAAAATAAGAAACATAAAAGGTCAGCCCAACCTTATGAATGGATTGGATCCGGCGCGTATGTGCCATGTTAGCACATATATGGCATGTACATGAGCTCCCATGCGTCCTTCGAGGAAGGGGATCTCTGGACCCACGGTGATGTATGTGTTTATCCACGCCTTTCTTCCAATTTTCTGGATCCTCTTTGGATATAAGCCAAATATTAGGCAGATCCAAAGCTCGTTACAAGAATCACCGTTGATTATGACAGCCACCGTCGAAGCCTTCCTGGGGTCAAGCCTTCCCAGGATCCCATCGCTTTCACCTGAATGCACAACTGATTCAGCATTAAACACGCAGGAAAGATACGCGCGTTTGGAATTCGCGATGCCCATTTGCACACGTCTACTGAGGTGCGCGTGTTCCGAGGCATATATTTCCTGAAGAAATGCTTTCCGAAACGCCCTATCCACAAGCGTCAAGGGAAAAACGCGCTGAGACTAATGAGATAGATCAGCTGTAAGAGATCTGAGACGTTCATGAACTGTTTCCCACAGAACATGTTCCTTATTCGGAAAATCTGGGCTGTTAGTTTATTAGGTGGATGGTACATGCATGGATGATAAAAAAATTAATTAAGGTCTATGTTAAATGTGTAAGTCACTCATTGGTGGGCTTATTTTTTGTGGAAGGACGTGTATGATGAGGGCCTGGTCTGATGAACGTCCTGGATCATGTCCACGTGCCATTTTTTTAAGTCTAGTTCTTTTGTGTATGCAAGAAGTTGATGCGTTTAGAAACAAAACGTGATGAACACTAACTGCGTCGACCCAGCAGTATTTAGGACGCGGATTTCCTGCGAAGCCTTTCGCAGTAAGTTCCTGCGCAAGGATTCTGGGTGGGGCCTATTGCAATGTTTGTGAAAAATCAAATCCGTCCATCCATTTTTCAACCTCATTTTAAGACATGCTACCAAAAATGAAAAGGATCCAAACTCAAGGGGGCCATAGGAGATGAAACAGTGGGGAAAGGAATGCCCACCGTTGAAACCTTCCTAAGCTCCACCTTGCTATTTATATGCCATCTAAACCGTTTATAAGGTCATTTTCACTCAGATAAAGTGAAAACACCAGAAACGTAGACTGTTACAAAACTTTATGACCATATAAATGTTTTGACGGTGGTCACTAAATCTTCAATTTTTCCTCTTGTGTGGCCCACTTGAATTGTGGATCCTCCTCATTTTTGGTCTCACAACATAAAATGAGCTTAAAAAACGGATAGAGGGTTGGATTTCTCACAAACATCTGAGTGGGCCCACACAGAAACCCTGCTCAGGAACTTCCTGCGAAAGGCTTTCGCAGGAAATCCGCGTCCCAGTATTTAGAAAGCGCAGGATGCGGATTGCCTACTGAAACGGTGCTCCGTGGGCCCACCATGATGTATGTGTTTTATCTACACCTTACATATATTTTTTTTCAAATTATTTTAGGGAATGATCAAAAAAACTTAAGTAAATATAAATCTCAAGTGTACCACACTACAGAAAATAGGGGTGATTGAATGCCCACCATTAAAAACTTCCTAGAACCTAATGTAACGTTTATTTGCCATTAAGGCGCCCAGGACGTTTTTAATGGTGAACGTTTAATCACCACTGCTTCCTATGGTGTGGTCCACATGAGACTTTGATTTTATTTTATTTTTAATCATATGCTAAATTGTATATATACCGTTGAGACCTGGGTCCCTCACCGTAGGGCCATAACGTTACTCAGACCAACATAGATGGAGGGGATACACAAATATCAGCCTGATCCAAAACTTTCCGGGCACCAGGAAGTTTTTAATGATGTGTGTTCAATCACCTTTATTTCTTGTGGTGTGGTCCACTTGAGCTTAGTATCTTATTCGTTTTTAAATACATAGCATAAAATGAGGGGGGCGCAAACGGATGGACGGGGTGGATATAAAATACATGCATCACGTTGGGCCCCACAGTGCCCCAACACATCCACACGCAGTGCTGGCGTGGTGCTGGCAACACCACCTGATCCGCGTACTCCTCGGCACACTGTATCATCTCACCTCCACTAATGTGGGCCAGGTGTCTTTTTGACCGTTCATTTTTTATGCATGTAAGTCGGGTGCGCATGTTGCATTGAAATGGGGCCCACGCGTTTTCCTTAAAATGTCACTAAGGAAGACGGACTTCTGTTCGGCGTGGTCCACCTCAGCTTCTTATATTATGGATCAAAGAAGATAGCCGTGTGGATATAAAACTAATTCAGCACTGTGGGCCCCACAGCGCCCGACACATGACCACACCACCGAATCCGCGTCCCAAATACCTCTACCATGGACGCGGATTGCGTCCTACCCCTAATCCGTCCGGGCAGGGCTCTGTGGGGCCCACCGTGATGTAAGTGTTTTATCCATGCCGTTAAACGCTTTTTTAAGATTATTTTAATGTATGAGCCAAAAAATAATACAGGTCTAAGGCTTAAGTGGACCACAAAATGGGGATTGAATGTCCACCATTAAAAACTTCTTGGGAGCCCGAGAAGTTTCGGATGAAGCTGATATTTTTATTTTCACTTCATCCACGTCTACGTGACCTTATGAATAGTTTGTATGGTAAAAAAAACATCACGTTGGCCCTTAGAAAGGTTTCAACGGTGGGTGTCATTATAAATGTAGGTTCCTCTGGTGTGGTCCACTTAAGCCTTGGACCTGGCTCATTTTTTAGTTAAAAAATTAAAATTATCTTAAAAAAGCGTTTAACGGTGTGGATAAAATACTTAGATCACGGTGGGCTCCACAGAGCCCTGCCTGGACAGATTACCGTCCGGCAAGGGTAGGACGCAATCCGCGTCCCTCTACCATACGTTGCTTCTTGTGGTCCACCACACCGAACGCGGTTTGGTAAGTGACGCTGCCTCTAGTCAATTGGCTAGTCGTCGTTGTTCCGTGGCCCCATTATGATGTGTGTGTGTTTCGTCCACGCCGTCCATCCATTTTTCCAAGTTATTTTAGAGTTTGATTTAAAAAATGAGGCAGATCTAAATCTCAGGTGGACAACATCACAGAAAAAAGTAGTGGTTGAATGTCCACCATTAAAAACCTACAAGGAAATAAATAAATAAATATGAGATTAATCTAAAACTTTTGTGGCCTTCAAAAAGTTTTTTACTGTGGAAGTTCAATCAACACTGTTTTCCATGATGTGGTTCACTTGAGATTTTGATCTAACTCATTTTGGGCAAATTATTTGATAAAATGAATTAACATGGTGGACGAAACACATACATCAGGGTGAGGCCCACGGGGCCAGTGGCTACTGGTGGATGCGGATTTCTGGGTGAGGCCCACCGCTATGTTTTTTGGAAATATATCTCCGTTTGGCTAGCGCATTCTAGGAAAATCGACCAAAAATGAGGTGGATCTAAAACTAAAGTGGGCCACGCAAGAAGAAAAATTGGGAAAAGAAATACATACCGTTGAAACCTTTTTAGGCTCCACCTTGATGTTTATATGCCATCCAAATTGTTTATAAGGTCATTAACATGGGGATGAAATGAAAATACAAAAAATTTAACTTGAAACAAAGATTTTATAGTCATAAGAATGTCTCAACTGTTCTTACTGAATCCCTACTGCTTTCTCTAGTGTGGCCCACTTGAGTCTTGGATCCACTTCATTTTTAAATACTTATCCTAAAATTAGCTTGCAAAACGATGAACGTAGTATATCTATAAAAACACAGTGGTGGCCCCACCCACTATCCGAACTTCCTGCAAAGGCTTCCGTAGGAAATCCGCGTGCGGGGTCACTAGCCAATCCGCGTCCCCACCACGCATATATCATCTCCACTAGAAGGGCGTGGAAGAGCAATATTTCCACCGTACACACCAAAGGGAATCTTATCAATCAGGACCGTCCATCCATTCAGGGGTCGTTTTTTTTAATAATCATAATAAACAATCATAGCTTTTGTGCAATCATAGCATCTAATCTTTCTAGATTTTCCCTCCGAGTTTCTACAGTTAACCAGCGTTTTCTCTTTACTGCTCAGATAAAGGCCATTGATTATATGAAGTGGATTATCGGATTCGTTTATTATTTAACATATTTTCTATCCATGGTGGGAACCACTAGATGGACAGTACCGATTCAAGAATATCCACTCCACGTGTACGCTGGGTAGATGTATCTATCATATTCCGGTATGTCTCATTTTCCCGTATAAAGAAGGAAAACAACTTTCATAGTGGGGTAGATCGTGACGTATCATACTCGAGCACTTAAAAATTACCTTAAAATTGCATAGGTGGTGTACAGATAATTAAAATAGACCGTCCGAATTATGGCCAAGTCTAGAATAATGCTACTTAATCATGTGACTATCCGATTGGTGGACACTAATTGGATGGTTAAAATTAAAAGGCATTTAATGAACATGTCTCAACAAACAAAAGTCCCCAATATGAGGTCAAGACAATTTAAGAAATATGAATTTGGAGCGTGACTAAAAGATAATGTGTTCCCGTATTAGTTATTTTGTATTATATTTTTAACTTTTTTTGAAAAACTAAAATGAAAATGACTCGTGCTATAGCAAGAAAAAATAAAAAATGTTAAAGATCTTCAAGAATGTTTTAAGTATTTTATAAGGAATCATATTTAGTAGAATAACATGGTAAGTGACCGTTTAAAGGAATTAAAAAACAAACAAGTAGCTAAAAGTTATATAGGAGGTCGACCGAGCAACCAAGTGAAATGTGATCAAGTCAACAAGGAGGCTTAGAGGATATGTAACAAGTTTAAAAGGGAGTCCAAAATGTGGAAGACACTTATAAAGTATTTAGTATTGAGACAGTTATAACAACCATTAGAATGTGGGAAGCATTCACATAATCAGCTTAAGGTTATAAATATCAGAGAAATTTAGTAGAAAAAATTGCCTCATACCAACAAAACTAAACCAAACTAGATATATTTTTCGATTATCCTTTTAGTTATTTTTCATTTACATTTCTTAATATAATATTTTACTTTTACCAGTCAATCACATTTCGCAATGTAATCTTTTACTTCTACTTGTTATTTACATTCCTTAGTGTAATATGTAGCGATAATCAAGTTGTTATTAAATCTTAGTTGTAATTCGAGTCTACGGTCATACATTGTATTCAGTTCAAGTATCAGGTGGAATTTTTCATCTAGGAAGGTGTTTTATAGCTGTTTTCTATGACCAACTGTAAGAATTTTTTTTTTTTTTTTTGTAGCTGTTCTTTATGATTGATTGTAAGAATTAATAATTCCATTATTGTTATTCTTTTATCTTTATTAAAATGTCATTTCGTACGAAATTCAAATATGTAACCCACTATCAGAGGATGAATCCTACATTTTGACTATTGCCTGATCGTTTTAACATAATGTGCAAGTGACTAAATAGGCAACTGATCTTAGTCAATCTTGATTACATACTACGTATCTGCCTATCTTAGCACTTGGGGTTATAGTTGTTTGGTTTGAATTGAGCTACACATTTGATTCTGGCACACTGCATCTATCACATGACCGAATTTGTAAATCAAACCACAACAAGTCAACTCAAAAGCTATGGTACATATGCAATTCTGAGTGTTCGAGTATCAAGCTTCATATGTTACTAGGGTATTAAATGGCTTATAACTCCCTATTAGAATAGCCACTGACCATCCCAAGTGGCAAGACAACTATAAAGTTAACTGGGCCATGCCGTGCCGGATCAATCCACTTCCTTGTACGTAGCTTTATAGGGAAACAAAATGCTATTTATATCTAAGACGCGGAGTACCTAGACACCCGGTCTCCAAGTTTTGTGGGACCATTGTGATGTACATGTTTTATCCACGCTGTCCATCCTTTTTTACATATCCAAAGTTCAAGTGTATCACACTACAATAAAAGTTGAGAATTGAATGGTTACTGTTGAAAACTTCCTAGTAACAAGTTGATGCTTGTGATTTTCCTACATCTAGATTTGTGTGCATTTATGGATAGGTTTGGAAGGCAAATAAACATCTACGAAGGCAAATAAACATCATCATGGACAAGGGAGTTCTTGATACTGTTTCCCATTTTCGGCTTTGGATTGCCTATTTTTTTATTAGCATCAGAAACCGAGTTAGTAAAATGGACGAACAGTATAGATTAAGCATATACATCAAGTAGGCCCCTTGGCCTCTTGACAATCTGCTTCCTTGGGATGTGGATTGCGTACTGTTGTTGCCAAGAGGTATATTGGACAGTGCTCTATGGGCCTCACCATGATGTATGCATTTTATCCACTTTTTGGCTGTCATTTAGGGGAGTTTATGAATAAAGTCCTTTTTGTTGAGCGCATATGGAGATTTGGGATTGAAACTAATAGTCTTTGGAGACAGGTGATTGCTGCCAAATACGGCAATGAATGAATCCTCCATGTACTGAATCTCATATCCATAGAGAAACATTGTTAAGTTGTCTCCTTATATTTAAGAGAATGTTTCCTTTTCCCTCAGAGATGGGAATAAAATTAGATTTTGGTTTGATCAGTGGTGTGTTGCTTTTGAGTTGGTTGATGCCTTCCTCTCTCTTTTTGCTATTTCTTCTAATCAGTTCAACCTTATTAGAGATTGCTTTTATAATAATGAGAAAGTAGGATTTTGGATTTTCCTCAATTTAGAAGGAATTTCTCTGATGAAGAGTTTCAGGAATTCACATCCATGTTATCCTTGTTGTAGGAGATTCTTCCTAATCCCAACGCTAAAGACTCCATGATATGGAATTCTACCAAAGCTGGTCATTTCACGGTCAAGTCTTGTAACGCCCTGAAAATCGGGGGTCGAGCAAAGCTTAGCTTCCGAGTTCCAACGCATCACTTATGCAACATAGATAATGATGATTATGATGAGTGCATTGAAACATGAATGAGATTATAACAAAATAGCATATCATACTCCAGAGACAAGTGAAATTGCAAGCGAAAGACTGTGATAGATATATAAAATATATAAACTGTGGTAAGTCTCCAGAGTGTGATAATGTTAGCAGGTTAAATAATTACATGTACCACTCCAAAATATATAAAAGGTATAATGTCATCTAGTCAACATACCAGAAATCCCCGTCGATCAGGATACGACTCATATGAACCTACTCGAAAACTGCATGTAGGAGAATGTCTCTTCATCATCCTCGAAGTCCGGATTCGCCTCGTAGGCATCGCTACCACCGAGAACTAAGACAAGGTCTGGTTGGTGTGTACAATACCGTCCCGTAACATGGGAGTGAGTGATCAACTCAGTGGAATTATAAGGCAAAGGTTAACATGTTATCAACTCAATCAAGCAGTAAAGATAAAGCAATACAACCAAACATCCCTAAGTACTCTAATTAATGCAAACATGATATATATTAATGATGCATGCCCTCGCCTACACTCCCTCAGCATCTTCATCTCACGGCGCGCATGACAACCTCCTGAAAGTGCTCTTCCTCGCTAAAACACATGCAATTCGGTGCATGAACGTGATTAGCCAGGTTCTTACTTAGGTTTGTTCATACAACAGGATTGGGAAGCTAAGGTACCTCTCTTATATCAATTCCCAAACAATGATCCATTCTAGGGTCGTCAGTCATAGTAAATATCATATGATGTTGCGGTTCTATGTCACTACAAAGGGCTCGTCACCTAATCAATGTAGGCCTAGTTTATACTCTAGATGCTACGGGAAGGCTCGTCGCCTCAACGCAGTCTCAGAGTACGCTCAAGGTCACTACAAAGGGCTCGTCACCTGATTAGTGTAGGCCGACAGCTCGAATACAGTATTCCATACCACCGTATTCGGGTCATGAGTCTGGGTTGCTCATTGGACACTACGGGGAGGCTCGTCGCCCTAGCGTAGGCCGACAGCTCGACCACGGTGTCCTATACCACCATGTCCAGCTCATGAGTCTTAACGGATCGAGGTACCAAGGTTAAACGGGTTTTCACTGGTGAGTTTGGTACCTTAGATTCAAGCAGTAGCGTCTATACATGGTGAACATACATAAGGCCAATCGGGTTACTTGACGAGCTCGACTAGTACGAGCGTACCTGAATTAATCAACATGGAGCACTAACCACTGTCGACAATCATCATGCTACTCGGATTCACCGAACGCATCAACTGTGGTGAGACTAGCTCGGCCACTCAAACAGGAATTGTTACCGATTGCCTGGACTACGTCGTAGTCCCAAACACATTATGATGTAAGAAATATGTACATCTGGTAATCATACAACACTTAACAACCATTTCAACCATGGATAACATTTGAAAATGCAATGAAACACATATAACATGCCATGTTACATATACATATTCTACTCAAACACACCATATAGATTTTCAACTACTTGAAGGAATTTATGTACATAGCTAAGGTGGTTGAGAATCCTATCTCAACTACCTTATTAACTACAGTTTACCTAGCAACAACTCATTCAAACATTTTGTCAAACACTTAGACTACACATAACCAACATACATGACGTATGTTGATTTCAACATATAATAGGGTAAATCCTTTCATCGAGGAGTTGTCAAATACACATCAATCATGTTCTTACATTCCATACACATGGCAGGCACAAATCATGAATCCATATTCATTCAGTCATTTCAATAAACACTTGGAATACACTATATTCAACATAGTTCATATGTATGTATAAAACGAGGGAAACATCGTATCTAAGCATGTGATAGCAATCAAGTCAGTCATAAATAATTAACTGACATTGAAAGCCTTGAAAATCATAACCTAAACTTTATAGTCCGCACCTTTCAGCGATAGACACAAAACGAAATTAGTTTAAATGTTATATCTTTATCTACG
>JAJHSJ010002426.1:0-35282 GCA_021015155.1 Magnolia officinalis | reverse complement strand
GGAGTTATTCCTATGGATGGTCGTGGTGGAAAGAAAAGGCATTCAGCTTGCATCGAGATGTTCTTGTTATAAGGACGGCCCCTCCTCCAGCCCACAAGTAGAAACTCTCCCACACCTGTTCTTGTTCGGTCAGCAGGCGAACGCATTATAGTGCTATTTTTCAACTGTCTGCGTCATCACTTCATCCCTCACCTTGCAGTTGAAGACCGGCTCAGACATTGGAAGTGCGCGGCTGCTCCTGGCGCAGCGTCTGCCATCATCAGATGTGTTCTTCCAGCCCTGATCATGTGGGAGCTATGGACGAGTCATAACGGGGCCAGATTTAATGATCACTCATCGCCGGTGAATGCTGCTATTGTCGCATCAGGTGGTGGGCTATCAACCTGCTGAAGGGCAATGATGAAGTGCAACAGAGGTTCTCTGGGTCCAGTGTCAGTGGCCACCCAAAGGCCAGCCTATCTTGCTCTATTCAGGTCATAAAATGGAGAAAAACCAACCGTTGGATGGGTGAAATTAAACGTTGATGGATCGGCCCGTGGCAATCCAGGCCGATCTGGTGGAGGGGGGTGTCTATAGGAGTGAGGATGGTAAGTTTCTATTCGCCTTCTCTGCCGGCTACAGAGTTGGTTCCAACAACAGAGCGGAAGTGAGAGCTATTTACGATGGCCTTATCTTATACATGGAGCGTCGATTTGTAAATATTGTCATTGAGTCGGACTCCTCAATGGCAGTGGGCCTCATTTCTTCTAATTCCCCTATCCCTTGGCAATGACGTCTGTGGGTCAGCAGAATTAAGCAGCTGGGGCAGATCGTGTCCTTAGAATTTTCGGTGATTCATAAAGAAGGTAATGGACCGGTGGATGGGATGGCTAGGGAGGGTAGTTAGAAGCAGGTTATAGCAGGATTTGAGCATTCCAGGGAGCTTAATCCTCATGTTTCGTAGGCTATTATTCCTGGACAGAGTTGGGCTAGGCTTAGTTAGATCCTCTCATGTGTAGTGTCGCTGCTGTCCCCCAGAGGCTGGAGGCTGGTCATTCTCAGCCCGGTGAGCTCTCAGGTCGCTGCTGTCCCTCAGAGGATGGAGGTGGGTCAGCTTCTCTGCTAGTGCCAGCCTTTCGGGGAGGGGCTTTTCAGCAGTGTCCCATTGGCAGGGAGGACTGGGGTGTCTGCTCCTGTTCGTTTTGTAGACGGGCCCTGCTCAGCCTGCTCTGTAGCTAGCCCTGCATGGAGTCCGCGTCTTTTCTCCTAGCTGCCCTGCGCAGAAGTAGTTTCTGCTGGGAGGGAGATGATTTGGCAAAGATGGTTCAGCTTCTCTTGGGCAGTTCTTAGTGCTGGTATGTTTGTCGTTCCCTTGTTGGGGCCGCTCAAGTCGATGGCATGGTTATATTAGCCACAACTACGTAGAGGCCTGGCAGTTTATTTGTCTGTTCTGCTTATGTTCGCAACGGGGTGATTTCGGTTTTGGAATGTATAAGTTGGATATGATAGGTGGGGGCCTTTTTTTTGTCAGCCCCCACCCGAATGTGTATAACCCTGTTTTTAGTATTTCAATATAATAGAAGGTGTTTTCTGGAAAAAAAAAAAACCTGTAACCTTTCAGACAAAAATAAATAAATAAATAAAATAATTTAACTTCATGGGCCAAAAAATAGTTATATCCAAAAATTTTATGGCCCCCAAAAGGTTTTCAATTTATATGGGTCGTGGTTGTCGTGGTTGTCATGTGTTAAGGGTAGGGGTTGTGATATATTAAGGGTCGGGGTTATGATGTGTTAAGGTACGGATTGTTACTTGTTCACTGCCCACAGTACCAAAAAATGGATCAAACGCTACATATTAAAGTCGTGGTTGTAATGGTGCAAGGGTCGAGGTCGTGGTTGTCATATTATATGGGTCGTGGTTGTAATGTGGTAAGGGTCGAGGTCGTGGTTGTCATATTATATGGGTCATGGTTGTAATGTGGCAAGGGTCGAGGTTGTCATGTTATATGAGTCGTGATTGTCATGGGTCGTGGTTGTCATGTTATATGGGTCGTGGTTGTAATGTGGCGAGGGTTGTGGTTGTCATGTTATATGGGTTGTGGTTGTCATAGATCGTAGTTGTCATGGGTCGTGTCACATTATATAGGCCATGGTTGTCATAGGTTGTAGTTGTCATGGGTCATAGTTGTCATGTTATATTGGTCATGATTGTCATGTTATATGACTCGCAGTTGTTACATGTTCACTTCCTTTACTACTAAATGAATGGATAGCCATTAGTACAATAGCATAAGGCCCACAATGAGGTGATCCGTTCCGTTCACCTTGTCGGTCAGCTCGCCGTGGGCTCAAAAAGTCCTGACTTAAGCAGTGTCCACTTCTAACAAACATCACAGTGACCTGGAAAGTAACAACAGTGGGTGATACTATTAACATTGTTTTCTATTATGTGGCCCACACTAGCTTTGGATCAGGTTGATATTTAGGCCCTAGCCCTAAAATGACACAACAAGAAGGATGAATGACATGGAATATACCCATACATCAGTGTGGGCCACACGAGTTGGGCCTTGCCCATAACAAAGAAAGGGTTCTGTACATGTCACTTTCTTGACATTAAATACGACATAGACTCCTATTCATTGAAAAACTTTACAATTACTTAACTAAGGACAAGGGCATTTTGGTCTAAGTAATTTTCATAAGCTTGTCAGAAGGCCACCCTTAGAATATTTGAAAGGTTGAATCTCTATGGAATTTGGCCATACATCAAGTCCAGTACGGTCAAATTCCCAAATAAAATAAAAAAGACAGGAGAGAAATCTCCTTTTCTAAAAATCATCAAGTCAAACCTGACTTTAACTCGTGGATGGGTTCGATGCACATCGAGTGCACACCCGCTATTGCACACGCGAGTTGAATCAATGGTGGATTGAAGTCAGTTTCTATGATTAGGGCTGAACATTTGATTGGTCAGGTCTTCCTACACCCTGGACCGAAAAATGAAGTGGATTCAATGTTTAAGTGGACCAAATTTAATGAAAATCATTTTATTTGTTAATTATAAACAATCTGGATTATCGAATAGCTTCCAAATTTGATCTTAACTATCCTATGAGTCTCTAGTCTAGTTTAAATAAACATCAACGATCCTAGGAGTCCTTTAAAACATTTATAAGAAATCTAATAGTTGGTTTTAATGATCTGACCCTTGACAGGATGATGCGAGGTCTTAATTTAATGTCCTATTTCAAATTCAATGATTGATTTTCAATTTCAGTGGTTGGATCTTGAGATCCAATAACAAAATTGTTTTAGAAACACTTCTCACCAGTTCAAAGTGACCTAAAGACTCTCTATGTGAAAATGTAGCTATTGATTTTATAAGTTGTCGATTAGATAGCCTGATTTATAGACGAAGATTACTCCTAATGGTTAGATTGCTAAAGAATTGTTCGTCAATAGTCCCAGAGGTTCTAAAGACCATCTGGGTGAATTTTAACGTTTGATTTCCAAACTAGATGGTCAATTTAGCGTGATTTAGTAATAAATCATGCAATGATATATTATGGACTTGATGGATGATGGATTCATGATAATACACGAGTACTAAAAAGTATGGGGTGTTATAGCAGCATACTATGTGTGTGTGTGTGTGTGTGTGTATATATATGTGTATATATATATATATATGTGTGTGTGTGTGTGTGTGGTGTGTGTGTGTGTGTGTGTGTGCGCGCCATATTAATCATGTCTTAATCTCATGCATACGTACAATAAAGATTACTTGTGTACATGAAATGGGCCATTACGTTGCGAACACTTGATAACCAATGAATATATATATATATATATTATATATATATATATATATATATATATATATATATATATATTGGTCGATATGACTTAGGGCTAAAGATGAACATGATTGGTCCAGCAACTACCTGTTATGAACCCTCTCATGAACATACACCAAAAGCATGTGTAACGCCCTGAAAATCAGGGGTCGAGCATAAACTCAACTCCCGAGTTCCAACGCATCACTTATGCAATAAAATGAATGATTATTGAATGTTGTCTGTATTAGTACATTGAACATGAGTGAGATTAAGCCAAAACAACATATCATACTCCAGAGACAGTTAAATTTGCAAGCGGAAGACTATGATAGATATATAAAATATATAAACTGTGGTGAGTGTGAGCTACAAATCAGTCTGGTTGACCCTCTCAGTCTGGCTATCGGTTTGCGGATGGTACGCAGTGCTGAGCTACAAATCAGTCCCCATCGCCCTCTGGAAGCTCCCCCAAAACTGAGACGTGAACCTCGAGTCTCGGTCCGAAACGATCGAGACTGGAACACCATGCAGTCTCACGATCTTCTCGAAGAATAATCTCGCAAGTCGGTCCATAGACCAAGTCGTATGCATCGCGAGAAAATGTGCCGACTTCGTTAGACGATCCACAACAACCCAGATGACGTCATGACCGCACTGAGTCCTCGGCAAGCCCATAATGAAATCTGTCGACACGTGCTCCCACTTCCACATTGGGATACTCAACGGCTGCAATAGACTAGGGGGTCTCTGATGATCGGCCTTGACACGCTAACATGTGTCACACTCGGCCACAAAACTAGCGTCTGGCGCTTCATCCCCGCCCAAAAATACTGTCGCCTCATGTCACTGTACATCTTCGTCGAGCTAGGGTGGACAGAAAATCTCGATCGATGCGCCTCTGTCATAAGATCTCTGCGTAACTCAAGAATATCCGGGACACATAATCGGCTCTAAAGCGAAGTCCACCGTCTGAACCAATCTGTCAATCTGCCTGACTCTCAGATGCCGCCTCAGCCATATAACTCTGCAACGACTCATCAGCCTGCTGAGCCTCGATCACCCTTGCGACAAGAGAGGGTTGAATCGTCAGGCTTGATAACTGCACAATAGAATACTGCACGCCGAACTCAAAATCATACTCTGCTACATCCTCAAGCATCCGCCACTCTTGAATCATCATATGCGCCACCAGGCCTCGTGGCTGACAGCTGAGGGCATCCGCTACCACGTTCACCTTACCGGGGTAGTACTGAAGATCGAAATCATAGTCCTTCAGGAGCTCCATCCAGCGCCTCTGCCTCATGTTCAACTCAGACTGGGGAAGAGGTACTTCAAGCTCTTGTGGTCGAAGAAGAGCTCGAACTTAACCCATAGAGATAGTGCCTCCATACCTTCAGTGCGAAGACAACTGCTGCCAACTCCAAATCGTGCGTGGGGTAGTTCAGCTCATGGATTTGGAGCTGGCGAGACGCGAAGGCCACTGGTCTCCCGTGCTGCATCAGGACAGCACCCAACCCAATATGCGAGGCATCAGTGAATACAATAAATTCGTCACTCCCAGAGGGAAGAGTGAGGACAGGAATGGACGTCAGACGGTCCTTCAACTCCATAAATGCTCGCTCGCAGGCGTCGCTCCAAATAAACTCTGTGCCCTTCCGAGTCAACCTGGTCAGCGGGGCTGCAATGCGAGAGAAGCCCTCAATGAAACGCCGATAATAGCCCGCCAAACCAAGGAAACTGCGGATCTCGGACGCAGTCGTGGGCTGGCCCCACTGACGCACTGCCTCAACCTTCGAGGGGTCCACTACGACGCCCTCCCTCGTCACCACGTGATCGAGGAACTTCACCTCCTCCTGCCAGAACTTGCACTTCTCCACTTCATATACAACTGGTGTGCGCAGAGGGTCTGCAACGTAACCTCTAAATGCTGCTCGTGCTCCTCATGGGTCTTCGAATAGATCAGAATGTCGTCAATGAAGACTACAACAAATTAATCAAGATAAGGGCGAAAGACCTCGTTCATCAACTGCATGAAGACCGCGAGTGCATTGGTCAGTCCGAAGGACATCACCTGAAACTCGAAATGACCGTAACGGGTCCTGAACGCCGTTTTCGGAATATCCTCCTCTCGGACCCGAATCTGATGGTAACCGGAACCCAAGTCAATCTTCGAAAAGAATTGTGCACCCTACAGCTGATCAAACAAATCATCAATCCTCGGGAGTGGGTACTTGTTCTTGATCGTGACTTTGTTGAGCTTGCGGTAGTCTACGCAGAGCCTCAACGATCCATCCTTCTTCTTCGCGAAGAGTACCGGCACTCCCCACGGCGAACTGCTCGGACGGATAAACCCCAACTCGCGCAACTCGTCCAACTGCTTCTGCAGTTCCCGCAACTCCAACGGTGTCATACGGTATGGGGCCTTCGAGATAGGCACGGTACCGGGCACAAGATCAATCTGAAACTCGGTGAGTCGGCGAGGCGGTAATCCCGGAATCTCCTGAAACACATCGAGAAAATCGTAAACAATCGGCATCTGATCAATACAAGCCGCGACAGGCTCCTCAACGGCGTAGGACATCAAACAATTCAACGGCTCTCCTCGGGGCTCTGTAATGAACTGAAACTGCGGCAGGCCTGGATATTGAATGTGACGGTCCTCGCGGAGCAGTCCAAGATGACGTGGTACTCGGCAAGCCAATCCATGCCCAGGATAACATCAAAGTCTGACATCGGCAGCACATATAAGTCGGCAGGCAAGAAAATCTCTCCCACTAGCACAGGGCAAGACGAACAGAAGCGGCCTAATACTATAGTCTTCCCTAAGGGCGTCGATACGGTCAACCCCTCTCGAGCAGACTCTGTCGGCAATCCAGTAGAACGACAGAATCTCTCGGATATAAACAAGTGCGAAGCCCTAAAATCAAATAGAACCCAAGCGATGCATGAAGAGACTGAAAGTATACCCTCGACGACTCCTCCAGATGACTGAGCATCCTGCTGAGCCACGTAGAACCTAGCCTGAGATGGCCGGGGAGGTGCCTGTCCCCTCTGAACATGTTGCGGCTGCTGTTGTCGCTGAAGCGGTCGAAACTGCTGCCTCTGCTGCGGCGGTCTCGGAGGCTGGTGCTGATGCTGCTGCTGAGGTGGCCTCGGTGGTGGGGGCTGCTGTCGCTGCTGCTGTGCCGGTCTCTGCTGTTGTGGTGGAGGCTGCTGTGGACCTCTCGGCTGCTGCTGCTGCTGAGGGTGGGGACACTCCCACATACGGTGCCCCGTCGCACCGTACCCAAAACAAGTGCCGATGAACTGCCTCGGATGTGGTGCTGGAGGTACTACTTGCGCTCAGAAGGCTGGGCGACCTGTGCGCCTCTGCTGGTGCGGTCGATGCTGCTGCGAATCACCGGAAGGAGCAGACCTCTTCCGGTCTCTCCTCTGACCACGATCGGACTAAGAACTAGCCCACTTAGCCTCATAAATTTGGGCCTTCCGTACCACTCCCTCAAAAGTCGGGAGTTCGTGCCCAATAACTCGGCCTTGAAGACCGTAACGCAAACCGTCCTCGAATCAGCGGGCTTTCCGTCCCTCATCATCTACGAAGTACGGCGCAAATCTGGACAGCGCTACGAAACGGGCCGCGTACTGAGCCACTGTCATATCACCCTGCACCAGGGCCTCGAACTCCAACGCTCGCTGTCGTCGGATGTGATCAAGAAAATACTGTCGGTCAAACTGACCACAAAATCCTCCCATGTCCACACAAAATCAGCGCCTGCTGCTAGGGAGACTGACTCCCACCAATGCTCAGCCTCACCATGAAGAAGAAATACGGATAATCGGACTCGCCACTCGGTCGTGCATCCCATCGTCTCGAATATCTTCTCCACATCGGCACGCCATCTCTCAGCTACCGTCGGGTCTGGCTCGCCCTGGAAACGCGCGGGATCGAGCCATCGGAACTCTCGAAGAAGGGCACTCGAGCGATCCTGCTCGGCCTGCTCTGGTGAAACAACAGGGTGTCTGCCTTATCCTTGAAGTGCGGCCGTCACAGCCTGCAACATCTGGTGTAACTGGGAAGCACTCACGGATACGGTCGGATCCGTAACGGTCTCTTGTGGAGGAACTGCATCCATTGGCTGGGCAGTAGGAATCTCTGGTAGAGGAGCTGCATCCATGTGCTAGGCAGTAGGAATCTCTGGTGGTGGAGCATGGGTCGTCGGTGGTAGTGCGAGAGTCTCAGGCGGTGGTGTGAGAGTATCAGGTGGTGGTGCGGGAGTCGATCGAGTCACTCTCTGGCGCGCCATGTCCTACAGGAAGATCGAAGGTGCCTATCAACTTGGAAACTCTCGAAGGTAC
The DNA here is from genome assembly GCA_021015155.1 of Magnolia officinalis. Lineage (NCBI taxonomy): Eukaryota > Viridiplantae > Streptophyta > Magnoliopsida > Magnoliales > Magnoliaceae > Magnolia > Magnolia officinalis. The sequence continues at coordinate 27,106 of JAJHSJ010002426.1, read as the reverse complement.
GTGAAAAGGCCAAGCTATATGTCCTAGAGGGGGGGTGAATAGGACAATGCCAAATTAAAATAAAATCAGCAGAAATAAAATAAACCAATAGCCTTACAATTATAAATCAATTCACAATGCTGAAATCAAATCACCTTGATAAATAAGTATTGAGAGTTGATACAAATTCAGTTCTAAGGACAACCTTACACCATAATAAACAAGGGCTTATGGTAGGACAACCTTATTTCTAGAACATCTTTTGGATCAAGGACTCAATTTTAATAGAAATAAATGAATATCAAGGAATTGAAATTAAATGCAGAAATGTAGATCTAAATTATTACAACAATCCCCACACTTGCTTGAAATGTAAATAGTTACAACATTCACATCCACTTGTACATTCCACACAATTGAATGATAAAAGATATGAAAATTAAGCAAGCATTCATCCACAAGACAAAGAGTTATAGTGGTTCGCCTGTGTGTACACCAACTGTCTTTCAACAGCCACACAGAATGCTACTCCACTCCTAATATCCTCACACAGGGGATATTAGCGTTCACTATCAAATAGGTTTTCACAGGTTCACCCAAAACCTTTACAATTGTGTCTTTTTCACTCGGGCTTACACAATTCAAAAACCCCTCTTTTCTGAGTTTTCTGGCTCTCCTCAGATAACCAATACAATGAGATTTTTCTGGCTTAACCTCAAACAAAACCAAAAGTAATGAAATTTTACAGAATTGTAAAATACCTGGATTTCTCCTTTTCGTAGCAGCCCGGTAGAACCAATCGGAGTAGATGATTGAATGTCAAAGTTCAATTTCCAATACTCACTTTAATATGGTTCTAAATTCTTCCAAGAAGAAGGAATAAGGTAATTCCTCTTTTTAAATAAGATTGGAATACAGAAACAAAATCAAATTAAATAAGCTAGCAAAAAGGAATATTAAATAAGCACAATGTAGCTTAAAATAAACACAGACTTATCTCAGAGTGATCACTTGAAATTTCTTGAATTGAATCGAGTTGAATTGTGAAAACTCTGAATTTCGTGTTCAATTTATAGAAACAAAAATCGCGTCCACGACTGGTCTTAGAAACCTTTGACTGGTCGTAGCTCTAATGGATATTTGAAATATTGAGCGCGATCTTTGAAAGTCATTCCACGACTGGTCGTGGGAAGCCTACGACAGGTCGTGGGTCACCTACGACTGGTCGTATCTCTCTACGACTGGTCGTAGGACCATAGATTAGCTTGCTGGACTTTGAGTCGTAGCCCTACGACTGGTCGAGAACGAGTCGTAGACACTCCTACGACCAGTAGAAGGACCTCCAGGACTGGTCGTAGGTGTACCAAAAAATTCCGAAAATCTTCAACAACTTAGGACTGGTCGAGGAATTTCTTGGACTAGTCGAACCAATGCTAGGACTGGTCGAACAGGAGCTAGGACTGGTCATAAAATAGACCAAACTTATGTAAAATAAACATTTGATTTATGTATCCAAAGTGACCTACTTATAAGGTCAACCTAAGGTCAGTCAAACCTGAAAACATGTCGTATGGACATTGAACTTCAACCATTCAACGAATGTAGAAATTTGAACCATATCAAGCTTGAGATCTTGAACTTGTTGTAGCTTTAATCTTGAGATCTTCATCAACGTGAAAACTACTTCATGCGTTGCTTATGAGTCTTGAAGTCATTCTTGAGTCTTGAAGTTGTTTCTTGAGACTTAAACTTCAACATTGTAGCTTTAAACATTGATAGGATGATGAAGTACACTTTGTATTTCTTAAAGACATCCAACGTCATGAAGTGTTTATGCAGTGTCTTGAATACATATAAATCACCATACAAGCACAAGACACAGATAGATGTTTTGACACAACAAAATTTGACAACCAAAGGAGCATGAGACCATAGCACTTACAATTTCCCCTTTGTCAAATTTGTCACAAAACACCCAAATAATAATACTTCCAATAGAAATAAGAGAAGTACAGGCACAACAGATAGAGAATCATGCACCAGTTATATAGACATCATAAGCAATATCTAGCATAACTCCCCCTGAGAAGCTTAACTCCCCTTGAGTAATAGCATCACATCCATATTTAAATAGACATGAATGAAACTAATCATAATCATTGAATCCAACCAAAGCCAAAGCCTCCCAAAACTTCTCCCCCTTTTTGACACAAAATGACAAAGGAAGAAGGGCAACAAGGATAAGGAAAATAGGAGATGAAATATAGATGCAAGAGAGCATAGTGCATAATTCAACAAACAGTCAGTAAGCATGCAAAGTTCAGACTAAAAGCAAAGAAAAATATTAGTTATTACAGACCAAATAAAAATTCAGTCAGAACCAGAAGAGGGAGCAGGATTAGATGGATCACTTTTGTGCAAACCCCTAGCAACCCGCCTCATATATTTGCGTAAATAAGAAAATTGAGTGTCTTGGGTAACACGAATTTGAGCCACCTGTTCTTGAAGAGAATTCAACCTCTCATCAAAATCAGAAGGCTGAAAGTCAAGATCATCAGCCGAGTCTGACTCAAGTTCTTCAAATAAATCATCCATATTTACGTCTCCAGGAAGATCACCAGCTTGATCTGCATTTCCTGCTTCAGCACCACTGCTACCAGCATCCACTTGGCCAGGAACCAATTCTAAATTCATCTTGTTAAGATTGGAATTATTAAAAGGGAGATGATGGATGGTTTTTTCTCTAACAGGCATAGCCACGAGCATATGATTGGCGAGCATAGTCATCAAATAACCAAAGGGAATATCACTATGACCTGGATGGTGACGAGACAAAATAATGGAGTGACAAATTAACGAAGGTCGACAGATTTTCACACCAGAGATGACAGAATGCAAAACACGAACTATGAATGCAGTGAGTTCAGTTTTATTACCAGAACGCAGATATAGATTTGAGATGAAAATCCTGTGAAGCACTCTGTGTCTGGGTAACAAGTACCTTAAGGGAAGTGCATGACCTTTATGAGTCCAGTGAACATCCAAATTACACAAATCTCTAGTAAACATTTGTCGTTCAGATTCTGAGAGTTTGTTATGTAATATATGAATCGGAATGCCCTCATCATTGACAGGTATTTCCATAAGGTGGGCTATCAAATGTCGATCCACTGAAAATAAGCCTTCTTGAGTATCAATTTTAAAGGTTAAATTCTCAAGAGAAGAATCACAAATACATGCAAACATGGATTGGACAATGGACTGGTATGCAGCTCCACTCCAATGTAAGATGTTATCCTATCCCATAGATTGCAACAGAGGAAGGATACCAAAGGAAGCAATGTGATTAACATTAACAGGACGCTCAACAATAATATTGCGCATACGCAAATCCCGTGCATATGAAGGATCATTTTCGGCAGAGCGAAGATGACGTTGCGTAATAGATGCTGCTCTAGATGAAGAGGGACCACGTGTAGTTTTCTTTTTACCCCTAGCATCCATTTTCAAAGGAGGAATCAAGGAAACTATAAGATGCAAGAAAGAAGAAGTGGGGTTTTGATAGAACAGATTTTTCAAGAGAAAACCCCAAACTTTCAATGAAAGAGCAAATAGATTTTACAAGAGTGAAATTTGAAACACCAATAACAAGAATCTGCAAGAAAATTGTAAAAGAACCACTAACCTTGAAGTATCATGAAGGTGGGTTCGACCGGTCGAGGCTAGGCTCATTGGAGAGACAAAAGGAAATGAAGAAGAAGAGCCAAATCCCTAAAATAAAGTGAATTCACGAGTTTCACGACCGGTCGTGGATGTGTTCGACCGGTCGTATCACGACCGGTCATGTACACTCACGACTGGTCGAGTACCGACTAAAATTTGCAATTTTTCAAATGATTTCTAAATTTAAGCAAATAAAACATCAAACATATGTACATTATGATACACCAAAGCATGCAAATTCAATTTAAATTGCACATACCGGGATCAAACTTTAATTTATTAAACCTGCTTTTGTCGAGCGGTTTAGTGAAAATGTCCGCAAGTTGAGTCTCGGTTGGAATGTAATCCAAATATATTAATTTTTCTTCCACTAATTCACGAATGTAATGAAATCTAATGTCAATATGCTTAGTACGTGAATGCTGAACTAGATTTTTTGAGATATTTATTGCACTGGAATTATCACAAAACAAAATCATAGAATCCTGTGTAATTCCATAATCGCTTAACATACGTTTCATCCAAACAAGCTGAGTACATGCATTTCCAGCAGCAATGTATTCAGCCTCAGCTGTTGATAGCGATATAGAACTTTGTTTCTTGCTAAACCAAGAAACAAGATAATTTCCAATGTACGTAGAAACAACCACCACTGGTTGATTTCCTATCATCAATGTTTCCAGCCCAGGCAGCATCTGAGTACCCGGCTAATTGAACACTAGTCTCATGTGGATACCAGAGACCCAGTTTAGCAGAACTTGCGACATATCGCATAATCTGCTTAACAGCAGTTAAGTGAGATTCTTTAGGATTTGACTGATAACGAGCACAAATACCAACACTCAAAGCGATATCTGGTCTACTTGCAGTCAAATAAAGCAAACTACCAATCAAACTACGATACAATTTAGGATCCACATCATTACCTGTAGAGTCTTTTGAGAGTCTCAAAGTTGTACTCATAGGAGTATCAAAATTTTTACCATTCTCAAATCCAAATTTCTTAATTAAGTTCAGAGCATATTTGGTTTGAGAGATAAAAATTCCATCAGGTTGTTGTTTTACTTGCAACCCTAGGAAATAATTTAATTCTCAACCATGCTCATTTCGAATTTAGACTTCATTAAATCTGCAAACTCAACAGTCATGTTAGTACAGGTTGATCCATAAATAATATCGTCAACATATATTTGAACCATTAGAATATCATCGTTATGTTTCTTAACAAAGAGCGTCTTATCAACACATCCCATCTGAAAATTATGACTCAGTAAAAACTTAGTCAGTTTTTCGTACCATGCTCTGGGAGCTTGTTTCAGACCATAGAGAGCCTTCTTAAGACGATACACATGATCAGTAAATTTAGGATCTTCAAACCCTGTAGGTTGTTCAACATATACCTCTTCATGTAAATCACCATTCAAAAAGGCACTTTTTACATCCATTTGGTAAATTTTAATCTTCCTAAAACAAGCAATGGAGATAAAAAGTCTGATTGATTCAAGACGAGCTACAGGGGCAAATGTTTCATTATAGTCAATACCTTCAATTTGTGTATAACCCTGTACAACTAGCCTTGCTTTATTTCGAATAATATTTCCAAGTTCATCAGATTTGTTTTTGAAAATCCATTTTGTTCCAATAATATGTTTATCTTTAGGTCTAGGAACAAGGTACCAGACATCATTTCTGACAAACTGATTAAGTTCTTCCTGCATCGCAACTATCCAGTTTTCATCCGAAAGTGCTTCTTTCACGTTAACTGGTTCTATCTGGGATGTAAAGCATACGTAGTTACATATGTCCTCTAATTGTCTACGAGTGCGCACACCAGTGAGAGGGTTTCCAAGTATTTGAGAAGTTGGATGATCTTTAACAGTCCTTAATTCAGAATTAGTTTCACTTGATGAAGTTTCTTGTTTTTCAAGTATAAGAACTTCATCATTATCTGAACTAGGGACAGGTGTATTCAAATGATCGTCAATCACAACATTTATTGACTCTTGAATCACACCGGTCCTGTTGTTCAGAACACGATATGCACGACTGTTTAAAGAATATCCTAAAAAGATCCCTTCATCACTTTTAGTGTCGAACTTTCCCAAATTTTCATGGTCACGCAAAATATAGCACTTGCTGCCAAAAACTCGAAAGTATTTGACAGAAGGCTTTTTCTCAAACCATATTTCATAAGCCGTTTTATTATTAGATTTGCATATATAAACACGGTTAATAATGTAGCCGGCAGTATTCACTGCTTCAGCCCAGAGATTCCTAGGGAGCTTCATGCTATTTAACATAACATTTCCCATTTCTTGAAGCACTCTATTTTTCCTCTCGACAATTCCATTTTGTTGAGGAGACTTAGGTGCAGAGAATTCATGCGATATTCCCTGATCGCTACAGAATTTCTCAAAACCGCTATTTTCAAATTTAGATCCATGATCACTACGGATCTTGTTGACTTGAGAACATTTTTCAGTTTGAATCCGTTTTATAATCTTTTTCACTTCATCAAGGGTTTCTGATTTGTCCCTCAAGAATGAAACCCAAGTGTATCTTCTATAATCATCTACGATAACTAAGATGTATTTTTTACCACCTCGACTTTTCGTTCTTGTTGGTCCTATAAGATCCATGTGGAGAAGCTCGAGTGGTCTTGTGGTGGTATTGGAGTTCACCTTTTTGTGAGAGCTCCTAGTTTGTTTACCATACTGGCATTCACCACAAATCTTGTCTACTTTTTGCATCTTAGGTAGTCCTCTAATTAGTTCTCCTTTGCTCAATCTGTATAAATTTCGGTAGTGTACATGTCCGAGGCGTTTATGCCATAATTCTGTCTCATCGGTATGGACCATGTAGCACGTTTGTTTAGATGAGCTACCATCGCTTACTATATAGCAGTTTTCAGAAGTTCTGCGACCAGTTAATATTACAGAACCCTTTTCGTTTATAATTTCACAACCTTGATTAGAAAATTTAACACTATGGTCGTTATCGCATATTTGAGATATGCTCAACAGGTTGTGCTTTAAACCCTCAACATATAAAACATTTTTAAATAAGGGAAGGTTATAGAGTTGGACCGTACCTTTGCCAATTATCTTGCAGTTGCTACCATCACCAAATGTGACTGACCCATCATTCATATCTTTAAGATCGGTGAATAACGCCTTGTCGCATGTCATATGTCTGGAGCATCCACTATCTAGGTACCATTTTGAAAGGTTTGTAGCTTTGAAAGCAGTGTGAGCAACCAAACAGGCAACCTTAGGAACCCATTTCAGAACTGTTTTGGGTTTAGGAGAATAGTTGGTCTTCTTTTGTTTACAGTTGTAAGAGTGACCTGAGTTAGATTTTAATAGCTCCTTAAGTAAATCAACAATTTTTTCAGCTAGTGGGTTTCAAATCTGATTTTTGAAATTTATATAGTTGCTTTTGGGTTTTTGAAAAGTTTTTGTATTTTTAGAAAAAACTTGACTAGTACCTTTTCCTTTTGAGTTAGAAGTCTCTCCTTTCACAAAATTGGAAGGAGTATTCTTCTGTTTAGGAGACGTGTTTTTATCATAGCCCAACCCGGATCGATCGCCACATTTTCTTGATCCGGATAATAATTTTTTAAATTTTGGATCACCTTGGGCATATCTCCATGTGTCCTTCAAACTCAGAAGAGAAGATACTTCATTTTTAAGTTTCTCATTTTCAGATTTCAAATTTTCAATCAGGGAGGTTTTGAATTCCATATCACACTTTGGATTTTTCAAAACAATCTGAAATTTGGGATTTTTCTAAAATAAGGGTTTCAAAACATTCTTTGAGTTTAAAATTTTTTTCTTTTTGAAGTTTAAGTTTGACAGCAATTTTACAACTTTCCTTATATAAGGCATTGTAAGCATCTTGAAGATCTTCATCATTTTCATGATCACTATCCAAATTTTCTTCACTTGTTGAATCATCGTGTTCTGAAAAAGTAAACTTGGCTAGAGTCATAAGGGCCTTAAGTTCACTGCCCGACTCGGTTTCTGAATTTTCTGATTCAGAAGAGGCTTCAGAATCAGACGATTCATCCAAAAGTAGCCAACATATCCTTCCTTTTGGATCTGTCCTTTTTAGGACATTTGTTTGCTAAATGCCCATATTCTTGACAGTTGTAACATTGACTATCTTTCAAAGACTTCCAAGTTTTAGACTTAGGTTTAGAACGTTTCTTTTCATTTGCCTTTTGAAAGTCGACTCTTTTCTTACTTTTGAAAATCTTATAAAACTTTTTCGCCAAAAGGGCCATATCATCTTCAGAATTTTCTGAATCTAAATTTTCTTGAGTAATACCTTTAGACGACTTCAAAGCAATAGATTTACCTTTAGGAGCTTTAAAACTTAATTCATAGGTTTGTAAAGAACCAACTAATTCTTCTACCCTCATATTATCCGTATCACGAAGTTCCTGGATTGCGGTTACCTTAGAATTGAACCGTTCAGGAAGAGATCGTAGTATTTTTGCACACACTTTACTTTCTGGGATCTTATCGCCAAGACCCCACATTAAGTTTACAATGTCATTCAATCTAGTGTAAAAGTCCATAAACATTTCATTTTCCTCCATATGAATTTCTTCAAATTTAGTTGTGAGGAGTTGGACTTTAGATTTCTTGACAATTGATGTACCTTCGTGTGTCATTTCTAATATATCCCAGGCTTGCTTTGCAGTATCACAGGATATGATTCTTTTGAACTCATCCGGTGATAGTGCGCAAGTGATTGCATTTAGTGCTTTAGCATTTGCACTACTCTCATTTTTCTGAAGTGTGGTCCATTGGAAATACGGTGTAATTTTCATAGATTTTGAACCATCAACACCAGTTACTTCCATGATAGGAGGATTCCATTCAGTCACTGTGGCTTGCCACACACTTTCATCCATTGATTTGAGGAAGATCCTCATTCTGGCTTTCCAATAGGCATAGTTGGAGCCATCAAAGGGTGGAGGCCTAGTAACTGAAAGGCTATCAAAATTTGACATCTTTTTATATAGCTTAGATCGTTAGCTCAGGAAATAAATCCAAATAAAAAGCAACAAAAATGAGCTATTAGGCTCTGATACCACTTAAAAAGGCCAAGCTATATGTCCTAGAGGGGGGGGGGTGAATAGGACAATGCCAAATTAAAATAAAATCAGCGAAAATAAAAAAAACCAATAGCCTTACAATTATAAATCAATTCACAATGCTGAAATCAAATCACCTTGATAAATAAGTATTGAGAGATTGATACAAATTCAGTTCTAAGGACAACCTTACACCATAATAAACAAGGGCTTATGGTAGGACAACCTTATTTCTAGAACATCTTTTGGATCAAGGACTCAATTTTAATAGAAATAAATGAATAGCAAGGAATTGAAATTAAATGCAGAAATGTAGATCTAAATTATTACAACAATCCCCACACTTGCTTGAAATGTAAATAGTTACAACATTTACATCCACTTGTACATTCCACACAATTGAATGATAAAAGATATGAAAATTAATCAAGCATTCACTCCATAAGACAAAGAGTTATAGTGGTTCGCCTGTGTGTACACCAACTGTCTTTCAACAGCCACACAGAATGTTACTCCACTCCTAATATCCTCACACAAGGGATATTAGCGTTCACTATCAAATAGGTTTTCAAAGGTTCATCCAAAACCTTTACAATTGTGTCTTTTTCCCTCGGGCTTACACAATTCAAAAACCCCTCTTTTCTGAGTTTTCTGGCTCTCCTCAGATAACCAATACAATAAGATTTTTCTGGCTTAACCTCAAACAAAACCAAAAGTAATGAAATTTTACAGAATTGTAAAATACCTGGATTTCTCCTTTTCGTAACAGCCCGGTAGAACCAATCGGAGTAGATGATTGAATGTCAAAGTTCAATTTCCAATACTCACTTTAATATGGTTCTAAATTCTAATAGATTTTAGATTTTAACTAGTTGGGCGTAGCTATATTTGATTTTGATTCCAAGAAGAAGGAATAAGGTAATTCCTCTTTTTAAATAAGATTGGAATACAGAAACAAAATCAAATTAAATAAGCTAGCAAAAAGGAATATTAAATAAGCACAACGTAGCTTAAAATAAACACAGACTTATCTCAGAGTGATCACTTGAAATTTCTTGAATTGAATCGAGTTGAATTGTGAAAACTCTGAATTTCGTGTTCAATTTATAGAAACAAAAATCGCGTCTACGACTGGTCTTAGAAACCTTCAACTGGTCGTAGCTCTAACGGATATTTGAAATATTGAGCGCGATCTTTGAAAGTCGTTCCACGACTGGTCGTGGGAAGCCTACGACTGGTCGTGGGTCACCTACGATTGGTCGTATCTCTCTACAACTGATCGTAGGACCATAGATTAGCTTGCTGGACTTTGAGTCGTAGCCCTACGACTGGTCGAGAACGAGTCGAAGACACTCCTACGACCGGTCGAAGGACCTCCAGGACTGGTCGTAGGTGTACCAAAAAATTCCGAAAAACTTCAACAACTTAGGATTGGTCGAGGAATTTCTTGGACTAGTCGAACCAATGCTAGGACTGGTCGAACAGGAGCTAGGACTGGTCGTAGAATAGACCAAACTTATTTAAAATAAACATTTGATTTATGTATCCAAAGTGACCTACTTATAAGGTCAACCTAAGGTCAGTCAAACCTGAAAACATGTCGTATGGACATTGAACTTCAACCATTCAACGAATGTAGAAATTTGAACCATATCAAGCTTGAGATCTTGAACTTGTTGTAGCTTTAATCTTGAGATCTTCATCAGCGTGAAAACTACTTCATGCGTTGCTTATGAGTCTTGAAGTCATTTCTTGAGTCTTGAAGTTGTTTCTTGAGACTTGAACTTCAACATTGTAGCTTTAAACATTGATAGGATGATGAAGTACACTTTGTATTTCTTAAAGACATCTAACGTCATGAAGTGTTTATGCAGTATCTTGAATACATATAAATCACCATACAAGCATAAGACACAGATAGATGTTTTGACACAACAAAATTTGACAACCAAAGGAGCATGAGACCATACAGTACGCACGTTAAGGGTCGGTAATAAAAGATCGCTAAGCTATCCGAACTAAGGACTCAATCATTCTAACTCATAGCAGACATGTAATGTTGTTCTTGGTTATTCCCGAGTTATACTCTGATACCAACTTCTGTCACGTCCCAAACTCGGAAACCGGGCTCACAAAATTCTCGATCGCCGGATCCGGTGCCGACAGCCTCCGTAGAACCCTATTCTCGGCTCCTAGCTCCCATACGCCAGGTTCCGATCCTGGGATGCTACAAGGAAGATTTTCAACATCAGTTTAATTTGTAATAAGTATAACCATAGGCATAACCCACAAACAACAATCAAAAACTCCATCACATTTCCAATATGAGAAAAACTTTACAAGTACAATGAGCATAAAGGGAAATACAATGAGAATGGACAAAAACCTCCAAAAGATCTGCTCTGCGCTCCTACCTCAGTGCTGTTGCGTCCTCGCGTCACCTGCACGCAACGGTCGTGCATAAGCTTATAGAAAGCTTAGAGGGTGGTGAAAGTGTGTGCGCAAGGTAGTAATGCAGACATGCAGTATCAGAGTAATGTGGAACATGCGAATGAATCCATGAATACTACTAGCCGTACCAAGGCTATGCGATGCAAGGCATGAAAGATGTCGGCTATACCAAGGCCATGCTATGCGAAATGCAACTCAAGCATACAAATCCTCATCTAAGTCCACATGTCAATACAGCCCAATTCTGGGGTATCACCGGGGTCTAGTACACTCTAAACCAGATTGTCGCCCCATCGCGCACAATAAGGTAAGTGGAAGAGACCTCACTACCCGCCTGCCAATATCGGGCTCGGCTCGTCGATAGCGGACCCATTCCTCGAGCTGGTCAGACTCAGCCTAGCATTGCCCCCTCCTCTCGGGCGGGTAAGGCCGCACCCCCTTCCAACGGACCACGACATAGTGAAAAGTGCAGCCGTCTGGTAATCGGCAATCGACGCTCCTGCACCCACTCGGTCTAGACGTTGGAGCAACCTCTTGGTACCATAAGGGTTTAGGGACTTTCACCCAGGGATATCTATAGCACCCTATGTAGAACCAGATTTTCGGTATCCAATCCTGCCAACCACGATATGCCTGTGGAGGCTACGGCCCTGATGTCGCTAGGGTGTACAGTAACCATATCACACAATGCGAATGCATGAATCACACTCTCCATTCATGCAACAATCCTGCGCGTCTCGTGTGCTCATGTGGGGAAACACCGCCTAACCGGGAGCCCATAAACAATCTGCCCGAAGGCATATGCTATGATCAGTCACTTCTCAAACCAAGCATATATATGATGCATATGATCATGAATCATGGGACTATATACTAAATATGTTATATGGGATAGATGTTGTTCATAAGAAGATGGGCCTAGACGGCCTACAAGTATGGGCCTAACAATGGGCCCTAGGGAGAATCATAATGCGGACATTTAACCAACATTATTCGACAATGTGGACGTCAAACCAACATTGCTCCCAAGGCATTACCCGTTGTAAACATCATTACATGAACTAGGTTGGGTTTACACATTGCAATGAGCCTTAGGTTATCCCATTGGGCCTTAGATACATCAAATGGGCCATACCATATGGGCCTTTCATTCGTCAAGTGGGCCACATCAATAGGCCGCACCAATGGGCCTTATGCGCATTGCAATGGGTCATAACCCGCGAGCCCTAGATACATCAAATGGGCCTAGTCTCATGGGTCTTTAAATACATCAAATGGCCTAATGACATGAGCCTTACATCCACATCAAAGTGGGCCCCAATGATCTACCACAAATACATTAAGATGGACCTCAAAACATGCCAAGGTGGGGTCCACTTGGACTATGAATTTGGCTCATCTTTGGCTCATGCCGTAAAATGATCTTTCAAAATGGATAGACGGATTGGATGCAACATAAGCATCATGGTGGGGCTCCATTTGAGGGGCCACCATGAGGTGTGTTACCTAATATAATATAATATATATTTGCATATATATACAATAATATATATACATATATATAGTTATATATACAATAATATATATATATATATATATATATATATATAATATATATGTGTGTATATATACACACACACGCACCCACGCACACCCCACCCACACACACGCATGCACCCACGCACGCACCCACATACCCACGCACAACACAGTGGGCTCCACCAGCAGACACGCGTGCACCCACGCACAACATAGTGGGCTCCACCAGCACACATGCATGCACCCACGCACGCACACCCACCGTCCACTGAACGGTGGGCTAAAACACATGAATCATGTGGGCTCCACGTGGGGCCCACTGTAGTGTTTACATGCCATCCAACCTGTTGATAAGGTCACAAAGGCCTGGATGAACAGGAAAAACAAATATCAGATTGATTTAAAACTTCCGTGGCCCAGAAGGGGTTTCAATGGTAGATTTCAGTCGCCGAGGTTTCTTGTGGTGTGGACCACCTGAGGTTTGGATTAGGCTGATTTTTGAAGGGGACCCACCTAAGGGGGTGGCCCACCAAATAAACGGTTCGGATGTCAAATAAGCATCATGGTGGGGCTCACGGCAAGAGCCGTAGGTGGCTGCCAGGATGTCCGTCCGCCGTCCGCAAGCACCGCAGGCAGCACCTGCTGTCGTCTGACACAGCAGCAGCTGCAGCGGCTGCTGCAGCAATTATTATTATTATTATTTTTGAAATAATATTTCCCATGGTTTTTCACAGGTAGGGCCCATATCAAGTAAATCCAACCCGTCCATTGCACTCAGTGGCTCAAGACCGTCCAAACGAGTCCAATATCCGACGTTTTCTGGCACATAAATATGTCAGGGTGACTTTCAATGGTAGAAACTGCTATTTAACAGGCTATGGCCCGTCTGAAGGTCGGATGGACCTCGTTTTTTTACTCAACGCCTAAAATGAGCTGTGGAAGAGAATGGACAGCATGGATTGAATTTATATGTCTATGTGGAGCCCATATAAGTGTCCACCCAAAAAGGCTGTGAACCAAGTTAATATTTGTGTTTCTCTGACTTCCAGCGTCCCTGGACGCTGGACGGTTTGGTCGTGGCTCCCCCATTGAGGTGGCCCCAGCTTAGGTGGGCCACCAACTGATAGATGGTGTGGGTACAATACATGTAAGGTGGGCCCCACTTGAAGATAGTTTGGATAAAATACATGCTTCAGGGTGGGATCTATCCAAGTGGGCCACACAACCGAATCATGATCACATAAGAAAATAAAATAAAGAGGGAGGGAGAGAGATAGAGGGAGATCGGTGAGGACGGAGGGACCCCGCCACTATGGGCCCCTCTTGCATTCAACATACATCAAGGTGGGTCCCACTATACATGGGCCCATTAAATCCAAAATCTAACGATGGGGATCCCTTCTCCACTAAAGTAGACGGTCTAGATGACCCTAGGTATACAAGAAAATAAATATCATGATGATCAAAGTGGGCTATCGGCCACATTTTAGGGTCCCAAGTGAGATCCAAACCATTGATCGGTTGGCCTCACTTGGCCCATCTTAAAAGAAAATGAAAACTACTCTATCAAAGCACCCACCGTTCGATCTTCTTGCTCCTATGGGTTCCTTAGCTCCTTAGCTTCGATTCCAATGGAGGAGATGAGGAATGGATGGTTAGGATGGGAGATGGAAGGGTTGTAAGAGGTGGGCCACACTTGTGGTTTTCGAGAGAGATGGGAAGGGCTTGGACGTGTGAGGCTTCTCTTGCTTGGGAGAGTTTTTTTTTAAAATGAGAGAGAGAGTGTGTGTGTGTGTGTGTTGTAAAGGGAGATGGGTGATGGATGTGGTATGATGGATGTAAGAGCACCTTTAGACTTTTGTGACAATTTGTGTAAGAAAGGCATGGGTGTGTAAGAGCCTTTTTGACTTTTGTGGCTTTTGGTGTAAGAGAGGTATGGGTTTGTAAGAACTTTTTGACTTTAGGGTTGCTTGGGGAAGGGCGAGAAGTGATGGATTGATGGGATTGATTGATGGGTGATTGATATGACATCTCGTTGAGATTCTATCGAGATTCGTACGCGCGGCATTTTCCTCGCACCAAACGCTGACCCACATCTGCTGGCCAGAGTATCACCTCGGCGCGCGAGTCGCAGCATCAGAATCACGGCGACGGTGCGGTCGCAATGGTACAAGTCTCGGGTTGAGTCGAATCAGATTAACGACGTGTGAATTAAGGTCGCGCGCAACGCCGGTTAAGGGTCGAAAGTTGCCGGAATTCGACCGGAAAGACCGCGGAATTCTATATAACGGTACGGTCAAGGATACGGGTCTTACAGTGAGTCTCCAGAGTGTGATAATGTTACCAGGTTAATTCATTACAAGTACAATTTCAAATTATACTCAGTTGTGGAAGTGTAATGTCTTCTATCCCAAAGACATAGCCCCGTCAATGCAATACCAGGTCTTCATAGACCTGTCAGAGAGCTACATGTAGGAGAACTCCTCCTCAACATCATAGTAGTAGTCCGACTCTGCCTCATAAGCATCGCCATCACCTGAAACTCAACAAATCTGATTGGTGTGTACAACACCGTCCCGTAACGTGGGAGTGAGTGATCAACTCAGTGGAACAATAAAACATAGGTTAACATGTTATCAATTCAGTCAAGCAATAATGATAAAGCAGTACAATCAAACAATTCTAACTACTCTTATTTAATGCAAGTATGAAATGACATGATGTATGCCCTTGCCAAACCACCCTCATGCGACACCATCTTATGTTCGGGAATGCGTTCATCCCTCAATGCTCCACATCTACCAAGCATATGCAGTGCGATGATGAGCATGATTACCGAGTAATTATTAATCCATTTCAAACAGCAGTATTGAGAAACTAAGGTACCTCCCTTGTATCATTCCCAACATGATCCATTCTAGGGTCGTCAATCCTAGTTAATCTCATACGATGGGTGTTTCTAGGTCGCTGCAAAGGCTGTCAGGGCTGTTACGTACAAAGGTTACACCACTCCCCCATCACCTTTTTAACGGTTCATCACTATACAGATACAGGCCTAGTTCATACTCTATACATTGCGGCAACACTCGTCGCCTCACCGCAAATTCAGAGTATGCTCGAGGTTACTACAAAGGGCTGTAAGGGCTGTTAAGCACAAAGGTTACAACCGCTCCCCCATCACCTTATCAATGTAGGCCGACAGCACGAATATAGTGTCCCATACCACCATAATCGGCTCACGAGTCTGGTTGCTCACTGGTCACTACGGGGACACGTGCCCCACAGCGTAGGCCGACAGCTCTGCCACGGTGTCCCATACCACCATGCCCGGCTCATGAGTCTTAGCGGATCGAGGTACCATGGTTAACGGGATTCCACTGGTAAGTTTGGTACTCTAGGTTCAAGCAGTAGCAACCAAACATGGTGAACATACATTAGACATATCGGGTTACTTGACGAGCCTGACTAGCTCGAGCGCACAACCCGCTGAACGATATGAAGTGCATAAGCACTTCGCGTGGCCTAACCACTGTCGCCAACTAACGTACAACTCGGGTTCGTCAAACACATCTTACGTGGTGACATGAATCTCAACCACGAACTCAAGTCTGGTACCGATTGTTTGGACTTAATCATAGCCCCAATCACATTCAATTGCAGATAGTTAAACTAGTAATGGATCAAGGTTCAAATCATACAATCAAAGTCTGATATTATCCTTTTAGGGCTGCCAGGGCTGTTGCACGCACTCGTTGCTCCACTCCCCCATCACTCATGACGGATCATACAACATAAACATGAATTTAAACATATGCATTACATAGATAAAATCATACAATCAGTTGAGCATGTTATGAAGCACAACACAAGCATGAGTTTGTACATATTCAACTCCTAATCACACAGCTATCCAAGGAAATCATACACATAGTTAAATGAGTTGAGAATCATATCTCACACAACCTTATACATTACAATTTACTAACTACTACTCATCAAACGTTTTAACAAACACTTAGACTACATACACCAACATATATGACATATGTTGATCACATAGGTATAAGGCCAAATCCTTTCACTAGGGAGTTACCCCAATCATAACACGCATACACCCACGACGGATAGTCATGGCAAGCAGGAATCCAAGTTCCATATTCATTCAGTCATTTCCACAAACACTTGGGCCACACATTTTATAGCATATTAGTGTATATTGGCCGTGACGTGATTTAGGGCAAATCCTTTCGTCAAAGGGGTATCGCCATACAACAATCATATATCCATGACATTAGTCATGGCGAGCACGAATGAGAATTCTATACTCATTCAGTCATTTTCACAACACTTAGAATACACTATTTTAACATACATAGTGTATATTAGCAAAAACATGAATTAGGGCGAGTCCTTTCGCCAAACAAGTATTTTATCCATATATCATATATCAATACAATAAATAATCATGGCAAACACATTTCCAAAATTTATACGTATACGGTACTTTCTACAAATACCTAAAGTATGTAAAATTGCATATTCTTCATCTTTAATCGAAACGGAAATCAGACAGCACTTTGTACATGTGCAATTGCATGCAGATCATGAATCTATCATTATCTGACATTGAAAGCGTTGAAAACCATAACCTATACACCTAAAGTCCACACCTTTTATCGTAGAATCGTAACGAATCCAATAAGTTTGCTAAGCCTTCGTATACGGCAGTTTGGTAACCTATAGAACGAAATAGGTTAGCTATTCCATAACCTACAACTATCAAAACTCCAAAACATGTTAGGGTTAGGGTTTCTTACCTAGAAATGATGCCGGAATCGCCAGGAAAGCGACAAAAATAGTGTGGTTGAGCATGGATAGCAGCAGGGAAGAGTGGCAGGGAGATTCTCCCACATCTCCTACACTTTCTCTCTCTTTTCTCTCAAATTTGTATGGCTGTGAGAGAGAGGTTTCTAAGGTCCTTATATAGCCTAAAAACACTCCAAAACAGACTCCAGGTCAAGGTATAATTAGGTTATAACCAAAGCGGACCTGTTTCAGCTCAACGGAGGACTTCTAGCGGGCCTCCTTGAGCTAAAGGTTGGACTTAAGCTCATAGACACCGGTTCTACATTTAGTTAAGTTTTCGTTTCAGTCGGGACTCCAGATCACGCGTGGCAGACCAGTTTCAGTTCAACGGTCAGCAGATCTCGATCGGAGATTCCGAGTACATGGATATGTGTATGAAATTTCTCCTAATCCGAGGGTGTAATTTGGTCTGATTCTGATGGTCTGGTTGCTTAAACTGATCCGCAAGCGAGAGGTGCCAGATTACTATTTAAGATATTTATTGTAAAGAAAATCAAGTGTTTTCACACTCCTCACTCCAGACTCAAGCGAATAGTGCTGGGACACAATCTGGATTTGATTTCCGAGATGGTTGTCAAGCCCAGCAAGGCGGTCTTAATTCCTTAACTTTGTGTTAATCTGACTTTCGACGTGCTGTCCAGATCTGATACGGAGTTTCGAGATGCTCCCGAGAGCAGCCGGGTAATGAGATTGATCCTAGATTTTAGGGTACCCTAGCATTAATGATTTTACAAGTTTTGGGTCTTGCAGATTGTATTTAAAGTGATTGGTGCTAATTTCACAGGCACTCTAGTTTAACACTAGCTAATTCTCGCCTAATTTCTAAAGGATTTAGTCCTGGGTGATTTCGGTCTGAGGTGGTACTTAGTCCTTTGTAGCAATGTTTAGTTTAAGTATTGTTCTTCATCACCTAAACTTTAAGATAGTGTCTAATGTGAAAGTACTTAGAAAATTTAAAGAACAAGGTGGTGAAGGGTGGGATTTGTGAAAGAAATGGATTCACAAGCGATTTTAGCCTTTAGGACTGAGTTTTGACAAGTTAATAAGGTGTTAGGATCGACCCATTGCCTAAGGACGTCTAATCCCAGGTTGGCAAAAATCCGGGATGTTACAGCATGATATATTTAATTTGTGTCATGGCATAGTGTACAAGGATCCACACGTGATCCGAAACTTAACGAATACATTATGGTGGGCCCACAGAGCTTTTACACCATCGACCAACATTGAAGGAGTGCAGCTTGGAGCCTACTTGAAGCACATTTGGATGTGACAGAGAAGATGGTTCCAAAAATGACTCAGTCAGAGCCCATTGGAGCTAGCAGAACCAGCAATGTGGGTGGGACCTTGACTGTAGGGTCTACTTGATGTATGAATTGTACATCCATGTTGTCTATCTGTTTTTTTCAGTTATTTTAAGCCATGGACACAAAATGAAGCGTATATAAATTTCAGGTGGACTATAACATAAGAAATTGTGGTTATTGACCATTAAAAGCCTTTTGTGTGCCACAAAATATTGAATTAAGCTAATATTACCTTATCGTTTCATTCAAGTCTTTATAACCTAATCACAATTCGATGGTCAACAAACATTACAGTGGGCTATAAGAAGTTTCTAATGATAAGTGTTCAATAGCCAATGTTTTCCCAGTGGTGTTGGTCACCTGAAATTTATACTTGCTTTATTTGTGGGATCATGCCTTAAAATAAATTGGAAAAATAGGTGGATAGTTTAGATATATAATGCATACATTGAGGTGAAACCTACAGGCAGGGCCTCACCCATATAGTTGGTTGTAGCTCACATTGAAGTGACTACCAAGGGTAACTATCCAATCCACCTCCTAGCCAAAGGCAAAGGGAGCATATTGGGTGCGGTCCCACAGAGGTGTCCATGACAAATCCACTTTGTCCATCTGTTATGCAAGACAGGAATAGGACACGAAACCATCGGAATGCTAAGGGGTGACATAAGTTTGGTATCAGGCTATCATTTATATCTACAATAACCCTATGAATGGTTAACGGTTTGGTTGGAGTATAAACATCATGATCAGCTCCAGGAAGCTTTCAACATTAGTGGACGTTTCGGTTCCCAGTGTTTTGTTTGTGTGGCCCTCTTAAGTTTGTGTATGCCTAATTTTTAGACTTCCTATAGCAGTCCTTCAAAACAGATAAATATAATAGAGACTTCCTACATCTCTATAGACCCCACACAGCCTTAAGGCCCGTTTAGATGGGAGTATTAGGGTGGAGTACATTGCAGTGGGTTGGAGTGCATAGAAAACGAAGCTGAGTACGGTTACTGAGGTGTTTGGACTGGCAAGGGATTGAAGGCCGATGGGATTCGCCTTATCTCCTGCTGGATTCGACAGCCAGATTTTAAATCTCCTGCTAGATTCGGCAGCCGGATTGTAAATCTCCTGCTAGATTCGGCAAAGCGCCTGGTCATCTCGTCTCTCTCTCTCTGGACTGCGCCTTGAGCCCAATCCCAATCCCTTCTGCAGTCGTCCGTACGGTCAGAGTGAGATGGGATTGAAGACGGTAAGGTCGCGGGAGTGGTGGCGAGAGGTAATTTTCGTGCCCGTTCTTCACCATTATATAATCTCTTCTTCTCCATTCATCCTGGCCATTACATCAAGCAACGCCTGTAACGCTCGCAGCAAAGGTACGATTTCTCCCTTTCTACGGCATGGAAAGCTCTTCGACGCCATGAAATCCTACATGCATGTCATCTCACCTCACTGTCGCAAGGCCTACGTCTTGCGTCATGCATGTCCCATTGGAAACCGTTCTACCATGACTTCCATTACCACTGTTTGAGCTCAAAATCAATGTTGAAAAAACACGATAATGGGATCTCACAGAGGTTGTGGTTTCTGGATTTTAGGGGTTTTACCATTTCTGATTTTTTGCTTTTTATGAATATAGAAATTGGAGGTTTGTGGATTTTTATGCCTCTCTGATTATTTACAAATGGATTTTGACATTCTCATAATGCGTTTGACCTTAAAACGACGTCGTTGCAGTAGATGGTTTTGATTTTCCTATTTTTTTTGGGAAATGATTACTGGATTTTGGGAGTTTTGTGATATATGATTTCTACTTATTTGTGAATATAGAAATTAGGGGTTTTTGGATTTTTTTGCTTCTCTGTTAATTTTCAGATGGATTTTGACATCCATCAAGCTGTGTTTGGACTTCAGAGACGCCGTCGCAGTAGATAGTTTCGATTTGCCTAATTAATCTGGGAAATGATATGTGGAATTTAGGGGTTTTACGAAATATCAATCTTAGACCTTCATTTCCTCTATAGAAATCCCAAATAATCTGGATTTTTGACGTTTTTGGCTTAATCTCCTACTCCATTTTGACATCACACACTCGACTGTAGTTGTTGTTGTTACTACTTCGATTAAAACTCGATGTTCATGTATTTACAGTTATTCTCTAATTTGACACTATTCATTTCTCTCTGATATATTGCTCTCATTTCGAACTATAGGTCCACTATGATTGTTGGATGCCAAAATATATATATAGTTCACCTGAGAGTGTTCGATCCAATAGCTATAAACATTTGTATACGTGGATTACTACAGAACTATACACTGATATTGGTCTGCTATTAGTAGAAATAATTTTTAGGAAA
This sequence comes from Magnolia officinalis, assembly GCA_021015155.1. Classification (NCBI taxonomy): domain Eukaryota; kingdom Viridiplantae; phylum Streptophyta; class Magnoliopsida; order Magnoliales; family Magnoliaceae; genus Magnolia; species Magnolia officinalis. Next base: position 5,789 of record JAJHSJ010002426.1, on the reverse strand, counting down.
ACTGTTGGTTATTCGCAGCGAGGTCATTGAACTACAAGCCGTGGATTAGTTAAGATCACTGGTATGGTCCTCTCATTTTTTTTTTCTAAATATCATTCATATGGATTTCTTGTCACCCATTTCTCACTGTTATAAGTTTCAATTTGGTGTTTATTAGCCTTCTACCATTTTCTTAAATGTCTTCTTCTGATGGAACATGACACAGTGGCGTGTAGTTGTTTTTGATTTCTATGGAACATGACACAGTTTCCTCACTGGTTTGGATATACTCACTGGTTCCTCATTGGTTTGAATAAACATAAGATGACACAGTTCTCTCAATTTTAATATAATTTACATTACACAGTATCGTGTAATTGTTTTTATCTTCTATAAACCTCCAAACATTATCAATGATACCCAAACAAAGGTATCTTGCGTTTCACATGCTGTGTTTTTTCAGGTACATCTCTCTTCTTTCTTGCTGTTTCTATTTCCCCCTTCATTTCTGCATTTGGGAGTGTTTGATTTTTGCCATCTCGGTTGCAAGAATGTGGGGGGTTTTTTTGCTTCTTTTGGTGTTCTTAATTTGGTTTTCACACCTTATGGGTTATGGCTTCTGGCATCTGGGTTGCAAAAAATGTGGTTTTCTTTTTCTTTTCTTTTTTTTCTAAAGTGGAACTCTTGATTTTGCTTTTTTCTACCATTTTTGTTGTTTAAATATTCTTTGCAATTGGTTCGTTTGATTTCGGAACGCTTTGTGTGTTTTATTTAATGTTGTGAAGTTGGTTTCTGTCATCTTGGTGATGAGTGTTCACTCCCCAAGTATAGGGTTGTGATGTAGTAATAAACTCGGTAAGACCGAGGTCGAATCCCAAGGGACTGAAACCTGTATGTAATCTGAAACTAAGTAGAACTAGAACTAACTAAGATTAAATCTAAATCGAATGAATTTGAGAGAATAATGGTGAAATATTAATCTAAAACTTAAGGAATTCAGAGGATCCACTTGTAGAGATCAGGTGGGGCCCCACTTAAGGATTTAAGGGCCTGATCTGTTCGTTGGGCCACTTCTACAGGGATCCGATGGTTCAAATTTGACATGTACAGTTAATTTATGGTCCTCAGTCTAGATATAAAGTTTTGAGCCGAACGGATGGTTGGAACCTTTTGATCTTGCATTATGAGCGTCTTTTGGGCCACTTGAGCTTCAGTTTCTTGATTTTCTAGGATCTCTGGTATGCACGTCCGTCGATCTTGGTCCCATTAGGTTTGTCCCTTGCCTTGGCGTCATCAGAGCGTTAATTTCATGCTTTTAGCACCTTGTTTCGGTCTAAGCTCCTAAACACACCTTGCATCACAAACACGATTAAATCGGGCCGTTAAGTCCAAGCAATAACTAGTTCTAATATGCAATATTTGACCCTCAACACAACCCCCAACTAGTATCTTGCTAGTCCCGAGCAAAGTATGCAAAAAATAAGTTCACACAAGCAGAACGATGAAAACAATCCAGAACTCTGAATTCTAAGATTCATGAATGTTAGGCATTACTTTCTCCTGGACTCTAGCTCACGGTAAACTTCAAAACTAAGTTCAAATGTATTAACTCATCAATTAGAAAATTCTAAACATTGAGTTCCATGGGGGTGTATAGTGTAATCCCAGCTTACCATCATTAAGAGATCGATTCGTCAATTTCCATGATAACATTAATGATCAAAAGAGCATTCAGGACAACCAAAACCTTAACCGAAAACTTGCCTTACAGTTCTTTTCTCTCTCTTTTTTTTTTTTTTTTTTTTTTTATTCAGCTTTTGATTTTTTTCATCAATGGCTTTCACTCTATGTCACCCTTTTATGGGTAATTCCAAGCAGAAGAATTGAATCTTCACCTATAGGGAGCAAACCTATGGTGAAGACCAATCGCCCAACCTTTCCCGAATGTTAACTAAGAAGGAATACGAATGCTAACCTATAGGGAGCAAACCTATGGTTATGATCACTCGCCCTACCCTTTTCGACAACAATGTTTTTTTTTAGCTGTGTATTCTTTTTCTTCTTTTCTTTTCTTTCTTTTTTTTTTGTCAAAAACTTCTTCTTCTTCTTTTTTCTATATTCTTCTTATTGAACATGATGGACAAATTCCCTAGGTTGGTTCCTTCCATGCTTAATGATCACCAAGTTACAATTTAATATCGAACTGAAACCTTAATGTGTAAACCTGATGTGTCCTGTGAAATCATGACTCAATCAATGTTTAAAACTTCTAATCATGGATTAACAATTCGAACTTAATTGTCAAATATAATAGATAACTGAATCTAAGAGTCATAAATTATCAACATCAAGTATCTTATAATTCTAAATAAAAAATAGCCGTCAAAATCACATCGAATTTCCAAGAAATTCCAGAAAAATTTTAAAAAATTTTCACAAATTTCTGCTCATTACCAAGAAAACACTGATTAGGTAACCTAATCTCCCACCCCAATCTAAAATCTACATTGTCCTCAATGTAAAAGATATGAGTATGCAATACACATGGGACAATGAAAGTGAAGGAAAAGTGATGGGAAGATAGTACATGGATAACGAATCGAGAGAGACTTTCCAAGAGATTGCAGCATGAAAGCTGATCAGCATGAGAGTGAAGACACGAAAGCAAACTATCCTAAAACAATGCAGGAAGCAAACTAACCTAATGGCATAAAACCGTCTATCCTAGAACAACTTAAAGCAAACTACCCAATTCCTATGAAAATAGGGAAAAACTATTGAGTCATGCCGAAAGATTCCTCTTCCGGCCAATATCTTGATAAGTTTCTCAGTAAGTTCCTCAACAGGATCATATAAAAGCCCTTTTGCAATAGGCTTGGACACCCTGGAGCATGACTTTTCAAAGAAACTTATGTACCCTCATAAGAATTTTTTCGTTGAATTGCTTGAGGTATCCAGAGTATATACGATTCACCTGTGACAGAAGAAGTTTCAACGTTAGTGTCCCATGGTGAATCAAGACTACAAGTAGAAAAAGTTCAGAAAACTTCACAAGAAGTGATGTAGTCTCAACACATTCCGAAGTGTCAGACTTCAGTTCCATTGTCAGCTTCTCCTCCTTTAATGGTAGACAGTGAGGATCTGGGGAAGAAGAGGCTTCAGAATAAGGGTAATCTCGGTACATGACAACTACCAAGATGTTGTCTTGTGAGGCCTCCACTATTTCTTTTATCATGGGTTCATTTAAATCTGAAAAGTGTGCCAAGCAATCGTTCGAAGAGTTGGGACATTCAGCTGAGAGTGACTTATTTTCTACATTGAAGTGTGTGATGATCTGCCCAAGGATTCCATCATCTTTAAAAGTAGATGGAGGTATGCTCTCTTGCTTTAGCCCTGCACAAACAATTTGAGGGTCAGTAGACGAAGTATTGATGTACGAACTCTGTTCATTGATACTACTTTGAAGAGGCATTGAATCGTCAAAACTCGACAGTTCAAATGGTGGCCTCAACTGGGTAGTTTCAAATTCCAGATCGTATCGAGCAACTCGTCCATCTCTTGAATCATATCATCACGCAATTTTGGGGAATCATCCAAATATGTCTCACAAGAGATGAAGGGTCGGTTGTAAGGAACTCATCCGCTTTTAAATTAGACAGGTTAGATGAGTGGAGTAGCTCGTTATAACCGCACACTTCGTGTACTTCTTGATCATTAACCCGGACCAAACTTGAGATTAATTCCAAGGGAACTGGAGCTACACATTCATGATCGTCATCCCCATACTCATCATATTCTAGTTCAGTACATTGTACACTTGGAATGGGATCGCTTTCCTCATATTTTATTCCCAGATTGGGTTGAGGTTCACATAAACTAACCTCTTCCTCATCATTGAAATCTTGTATATCATGTGAGTGAAGTGTATCACTATCATTATATTTGAACAACACCCATGTCTCTTCACCATTTTTTTGAACAGTCATCGAGATCGACTCATCGGAAAATTGAACCGTATGCTCGTTAATGGAATCCAACTCCTCATTCCAAATTTTAGAGTTCTCCACAATCGCATCATGTGAATTCCCCTGCTGAATATCTTTTAGAAGTTCTTGTAGTATTTGGAGTGTATTTTGTTGTCTGAGCTCTAGAGTTTGGAAGGAATTTTGAATTGAATTCTCTTGGATTATTTCTGGTTGAATTTTAAAGGTAGGGGATCTAAGAGAATTATCACTTGAAGTAAGTGCTTCCAAGTTTTTATAGTTTCTTCAAAATAGGTCAAGTTACGCTGAAATGAATCCTCTTGGATCGTTTTTGGTTGGATCTCAATGGTGGGGTACCCAAGAGAATAATCATTATAACATGTTGTTGGTTCATTTCCCCAATTTTGTTATTTCCACTAATTATAGTCATACGGATCATAGGTGGGAGAATCTGATGGTTGGTGATACATATTATCACTCATAATATAATCATGCATTATTTTCTTTTTATCGAATGGGTGATAATAATTCTCACTCCCATAGTTATGATAACCCTAACACTCATGTACTGTTTTGTTAATCCGTAGGGTGTAATTGTTTTCCTGCATATAATCACGTAAGGACTTCTTAACCGGTGGATCTTTATATTCTGGTCATTCTCGATGATAGTTTCAGAAAAGTTTTAAGACATTGGTTGATTTCTATCATAATCATCATCCCAATATATGTTATTCTTCTTAGCATACCGACGTTCCCACTCGTGCATATACAATGGTGAAACCCTAACTTTGGATCTAATTCTAAGGAAAAATTCTACAACAATATAGAAAGTAAGTAGAGGAGAAGTTAGAAAGAAGTTACCATATTGGAGTTCCTACTTTAAAATCCTGCAAAAGGAAATAAAAGAAATTAGTTTCTACAAATAGAAATCCTAAATTAGAAAGTTTCTAAATAATTAGGAAAGTTCTAAACCTAAAATTAGAAAGTATGTTAGTTTTTAAAACAGAAGAAATCCTAGAATTAGAAGTTACTAAAAATAGAAAAGTAAAGGAAAGATGAGTTAGTTTCTAAAAAAGAAAATTTTCTAAAACTAAAACCCTATCTTCTAAAAATAGAAAAGTAGAGAATTTAGAAGGGATTACCAAATTAAATGTTTATGTCAGGATCCTAGAAAACAAAAAAACAGGTTAGTTTCTATAAATCAAACGGAAAAATTCTAACCTAAAATTAGAAAAATCCTAATCTTAAACTAATCTTAATCACAATTAATTTCAGAAAATTGTAACCGTCAGTCCCCAGCAATGGCGCCAAAAACTTGTTCACTCCCCAAGTATAAGGTTTGTTATGTAGTAATAACTCTGTGAGACAGAGGTCGAATCTCAAGGGACTGAAAACTGTATGAAATCTGAAGCTAAGTAGAACTAAAAACTAGACTAAGATGAAATCTAATCGAATGAATTTGAGAGAATAATGGTAAAATATTAATCTAAAACTTAAGGAATTCAGAAGAAGGAAACTAGGGATTCAGAGGATCCACTTGTAGAGATCAGGCGGGCCCACTTAGGGATTTAAGACCTGATCTGTCCGTTGGGGCCACTTCTATAGGGATCCGATGGTTCAAATTTGACATGTACGGTAATTTAGGGTCCTCCGGCCAGATATAAAGTTTTGAGCCGAACGATGGTTGGAACCCTGTGATCTTGCCATTCTGAGCATCTTTCGGGCCACTTGAGCTTCAGTTTCTTGATTTTCTCGGATCTCTGGTGTGCACGTCCGTCGATCTTGGACCCCTGAGGTCTGTCCCTTGCCTTGGCATCATCAGAGCGT